>CAUYTI010035928.1:0-72904 GCA_963575145.1 Galago senegalensis | reverse complement strand
ATGGAGCTGGAGAATGTTCTTCTGAGCAAAGTATCACAAGAATGGAGGAAAAAGTATCCAATGTACACACCCCTATTATGAGACTAATCTAAACCTTTTATATGAAAGCTATAACCAAATAGCCTAAGAACATGCAGAGGGGGAAGGGACAAAGGAGGGGGGAATGGGAAGAGGGAGGGGGTTTGGAGGGATCACTTCTGAGGTTTGTCTTATAGGGGTACAGGTGAATCTTTCTAAGAGTAGAATGTGAACGTTTTAAAGCAATGACTGAGAAAATGACATGAGGACTGTGTTGACCAGTTGGATGGAAGTATTTCGGAATGCATGTGAAAACCCCACACTGTACCCCAGAAGTGCATTAATGTACATAGTTAACATTCAATTAAAAAAAAATTTTAAAAAAAACAAAAAAACAGGAATACTAATATCCAAAAAAAAAAAAAAAAGATGTGAAGAGTGCTTGAAATTTTGATATGTCTTTAACCTAATGGTAAAAAAATCTATTCTATTTTAATGTAAATCAAATAAACATGTCATATAATTTATAAAAGGGTGGTGAACAGACAGCCTTTTAGGGACGATATCTTTTGTGCAGATTAAAGCAGTTGCACAGATATAAAAACTGTCAAATGACCTTCAGAAATCAGAGTAGGGTTTCTTTATTTAAGGCTTATGGGGGCTCCAAGAGTCCCACTTGGGTTGGAGACTGGGGTGGCGGTCGGGATGGAATCCCTGGGAACATATTTCCCTGTAGTAGGAATTTGAGTCTCAGGGAATCCTTGAATGATCTATGAAAGCCATGGATAAAATTGTATGATAGGAACATGCCAATAAAATAGTTAACCAGGTGGTCATCTTTGTCAAGTCTGTGCGGCGCTGCATGGCCCTGGCCCAGCTCCTTGTAGAACAGAACTTCCCAGCCATTGCCATCCACCGGGGCATGGCCCAGGAGGAGCGCCTGTCACGCTATCAGCAGTTCAAGGACTTCCAGCGGCGGATCCTGGTGGCCACCAATCTGTTTGGCCGAGGGATGGATATTGAGCGAGTCAACATCGTCTTCAATTATGACATGCTTGAGGACTCTGACACCTACCTCCACCGGGTGGCCAGGGCGGGTCGCTTCGGCACCAAAGGCCTGGCCATCACTTTTGTGTCTGACGAGAATGATGCCAAAATCCTCAATGATGTCCACGACCGGTTTGAGGTGAATGTGGCAGAACTTCCAGAGGAAATTGATATCTCCACATACATTGAACAGAGCCGGTAACCACATGCCTCGACAGCCTGGAGCTGCCCAAATGCTGCTTCACACCAGATGGGTCTCTCTTTTTATTGTTCAAAAGCTGTAGATTTGTGTAAGAATAAATTTTTATTATGGAAAAAAAAAGACATTTATCATTGTTTCTTTTCTGGTTGGAGGAAGTTTCTTTTCTTTATTTGTTTGTTTCTGCTGCCCTGTCTAAAGTGCCTTGGCCTCAGCCTAGTCCACAGCTACCTCAAACTCTGGGGCTCAATTGATCCTCCTGCTTCAACCTACTAAATAGCTGAGAGTATGTGCACTAGCCACCACATTCTGCTATTTGTTTCTTTTTTTGGTAGAGACAGAGTCTCACTCTTGCACAGGCTACTCTTAAACTCCTGATCTCAAGGGATCCTCCTGCCTTGGCCTCCCAGAGTTCTTGGATTGCAGGTGTGAGGCACTGTGCCCAGCTGGGCAAGGTCTTTTCTTAAGTCATATTAGGCTACAACCGTGAATATATTTTGATTTGCAAATAACAGAGGATTAAATCACTTTAATAGTGATAATGTGACTTTAGACATTAAATAGATTAGGGAGAAAGCATGATAAGAATGAAGACAGAGAGGGCAGTTTTTGGAGGGGTCGAACTTTATTGGTAGTGGGGGAGTACATGTGACCTTGTTTGAAAATATTGTTATTTGTCACACACTTACATTGATGATCTGTGTGAGGAACAGAAGGCTCTTTGCTTTTATATTGCTTTTGGTCTGTGTAATTTCTTTTTATTTATTTAATTTTTTTGGTCTGTGTAATTTCTACCACATTATTTAACAGTTTTATCTCTCTCTCTCTCTCTTTTTATTTTTTTGTCTGCGCTCCTTGTGTTTTGCTACTGACCTCCCTTGGAGAGATATTGTAGGCTTAAATCATTAATGATTATAAAGTGTGTTGGAAATAGAAAGTACCGCTTCAGTGCTAACCCAGATGTACCTAGGAACTGCTGCGTGAACGGTGCAAACAAAAGGCATATTGGCAAGATTCCTCTGGGGGCCCGGATCAGTCAGGCCTCCCACTCACATCAGGGTGAATTAGGGGCACCAATCTGAAAGTACATCTGATGCTGCCTGGCTGGTATGTACTTCTATTACAGCATTATTTTAACATTTTGTGTGTTCATTTTTTGAAAGATTTTAAATCCTTTTTTAACCAAAGGAAACCAAAGTGCCGACTACAAGCATTTTCCAAAGATGCTGTCATCCTGATTAAGAATCAAAAGTTGATCTACTGAATAAAAACATTGGAATGACATGTTTATCTTGAATTGTTTGGTCAGATGTAAATGAGGCAGTGATGGATTCAGGAGACATTTTCATTAGAACCTGCTAATGAAACTGTGATGTCTTCTCTCTCCCTCTCTCTGTCTCTTTATCAAACCTAACACTGACATGCTTTTAACCTCCAGCATCACATACAAAGAAACAGAGACCAAAGCAAATAAATAACCCATCTAGTGAGCACTGGAGTTAAGAGCAGAAGCCAGGTATCTTGTCTCCCAGTGCAGTACTCCCATATATCTGAGTATTTGTGATCATCTCTGAGAAGACACACAAGTAGTTTTAATCAAACATTTATCCTTTCTAAAGAGACCTGAGCTTTCATTCACAGATCCCCGCAGGAGTGACATCCCTGCACTCTGAGTGTGAGAGGAGCAGCTGTGACGTTTGTCATGTTACCACACTCCAGGATTGATTTCTGTGGTCTGTTTGTTTTGATGGAAAGACCTTCCCTTCCAGACGACTAGCCCCTTTAAATATGACTTTTATAGATTAAGGTGGTTACATGATTAGCTACATTTCCCTCCCATTCATTTATCTATGTATAGAAAAGTATGGAAAAGAAAATGAGAACAAAACTCTAAATAAAATCCTCAAGTTTCAGTTGTTGAGGCGTGCCCAGTTCAAAACAAATACTTGTAGCCTGAATTATTCAGATGATACCATAAATTATTCTGGATTCCAAATGAGAGCCAGTCTTAATGAGGAATGCCTGAATATAATTCCCAATCATTTTCTTTCTTCTCTGTCTTCTGAAACATCAGCCTCTTCCTCAGAAGCTTTCCTCCAGCAGCTCCTGACTCTAATCTCTTCCCTAATTCCGGCCCTTGTTACCACCCACTCGGTGTACTTTGTTAAATTGGACCAGCTAAACTGAGAAAGCCCAGTGGGACAGAGATGAGAGGAGGCCTGACTCATTTTGGGACATACAGTTCTGGGTGACTGGTAGGGCCAGAAAAAGCTCTTCTGTGCCACAGGCTTGGGGACAAATAAACACTATTATTGTTAAAAGATGTTAAATACAGCAATCAGGATTTCGACTGCCCAAATGTGGCTTCAACTGGGAACAATTTGATCTAAACTCTGAGTCCCAGTTTGCTTTGTGTGGAAACTTTTTTTTTTTTAATGTTCTCGTTCAGCCTTGTAAACCTGTTTTTGCTGACCAGACTCAAGTGGACTGATCTGAGTGCGTGTCCACTTTATTCACCGATGATGTGACTGATTCAGTTTTGCAGCCACCGTGGCCCTGTTTATTCACCCTTCCTTGGTGTTAATAGGTCCAAGATGTGGAATTAGGGACTAGAAAATTGGTGACCACAGAAAAAGGATTGGTACATTTAGTGAGTTATTTAATCTGACCTGTAATGAAGCCTACAAAATTATTCCTATTCCTTTCTGATGGTCCCCTGGTGTCTTAGTCATTCATGCTGCTATAACAAACTGCCATGGACAGAATGGCTATGGAACAATAGAGATTTATTGTTCACAGTTCTGGAGACCCAAGATCAAGTTACCAGTATGGTTGAGTTCTGGCGAGGCCCCCTTCCTAATTTGCAGACTGCTGACCTCTTATATCCTTACAAGGTAGAGAGCAGAGGCATAGAGAGATTCCCTTGAGGACTCACAAGAGCACTAATTCAGGAGACCTTATCTGACACTGAGTACCTTCCCAAGGCTCCTAATACCTTCACGTTAGGGTGCAGGGCTTCAACATGCAAAATCTGGAGGGGGGAGACCAAAACATTTGGTCTATAACACCTTGTAACTAATACTAACTGGCCAACTGGGCCATGAGTTCTCTTCATTTATTGCATTGTACTTACGGTACTCCTACTGCATGTCAGTCACCATCCTAGGTTCTTGTATTTGTCAATGAACAAAACAAATAATCATCCCCACTGGCTTGGCAACAGTAGCACAATGGTTACAGAGCCAGATTCGAATCTGACCTGGGCCACATAAACAACAATGACAAATGCAATAAAAGAAATAGCTGAGTGTTTTGGCAGGCAGCTGTAGTCCCAGCTACTTGGGAGGCTATGGCAAAAGAATCACTTAAGCCCAAGAGTTTGAAATTGTTGTAAGCTATGACACCACAGCACTGTACCAAGGGTGACATAGACTCTGTCTGAAAAAAAAAATCATCCCTGCCTTTAATTTCCTTCCTTCCTTCCTTTCATCCTTTCTTCCTTTCTTCCTTCCCTCCTTCCCTCCTTCCTTTGACAGAGTTTCACTTTGTCTCCCTCAGTAGAGTAGCTCATAGCAACCACAAACTCTTGGGCTTGAGTGATCCTCTTATTTCAGCCTCCCAAGCAGCTGGTAGTACAGATGCCTGCCACAATGCCCAGCTAGTTTATTTTTAGTTTTGGTAGAGATGGGGTCTTGTTCTTGCTCAGACTGGTCTGGAACTCCAGAGCTCAAGTTACCCTCCCACCTCCATCTCCCTGAATGCTAGGATTACAGGGTGAGCCAGCGCTCTTGGCTCTGCCTTTAATTTTCTGTATCAGCCAAGTAGAATATTAGCGCCTCCAGGGGTTGGACCAGCATAGTGAATGTTCAGAACATTTCCGCCAGTGGAACGAATGAATTGATACTGACTCTTCCTGACAAAATCTGTGTCTTTTGACATTTCATTTCCATGCTCTAGATTTTTGCTATACAATCAGAACATCCAACCTTCTGGCTTCTCTGCACCATATCAGAAGAAGAGCTGTGTTAGGTCATATCTTAAATACACACACACTAACAAAACCTGATGACCCCGCCCCCCCCCAAAAGTTCTGTGCATGATTTTCATGCTGTCCTCCACTAGAGATAAGCAAAAAAGTCCTCATATAATCTGAGTGTGGCCCATGGCCTATAGGTTGAATAGGCCTGCAAGACTTTTAGTGCTGATGGATATAGTTTCACTGCTATCAACCTAGACACTTGCAGCTTCAGAACTTAAAATGTGGCTAATGTGACCAAGAAATTGAATTTTTAATTGTATTTAATTTCTATTAATTTTAATTTAAGTAGCCACCCATGGCTAGTGGCCATTTTAATGGAGAGTGGAACCGAGGGCCTCTGTAGGGTTAGAGCTTTGAGAGTGGCTGCGCAGAAAACAGTGGAGTGAGACACCGTGCACGTCTGGAGGTCTGACAAGGTCCCGCGTATAAAGCGTGCCAAAAAAAGTACATACATTTTAGAAAGGAAAAAACTGTATTAAAATTGTAATACTCGAGTCACATTGGATTTCTGCAACTACAGGAGCTACAAGATAACAAACATTATTGGTATATATTGAGTACTACAGTTTTAACTTAGATTCCTCCTTTCCTAAAATATGTATACATTTTTATGGCACCGTGTGTATAATCAGAATTCACGAGGCCTGGATGAAGAGGTGAAGCTATGTAAATGCTAGATTGGCTTTCAGGAGCAGAATTCCTATTCCTGGGAGGGCTCTTAGGAGGCAGGCAAGACCCTTGTCTTTGAGAAATTGAGACACCGGACTAGATTTTGAGTTCTGGAAAGCAATATAAGCAGCTAATCAGTGACTAGAATTGAGGTGTCAGAAAAAAGGAGGGTTTCCAGAAAAAAAATAACTTATTCTCAAAAGCATGCAGTGAATAGCAGCAAAGTTTGCAAGCTGTTGGGTCCAATAAGCAAAACTAGTCTCCTTCCAGGCTTCTTGCATGGAGCTGGCTGGGCAGTGGGGTGGGAACCAGACTGTTCCTTCTGTAACCAGGGGAGGGTGTGGACAGAGGGGCTGCAATATGTTCTCATTGCTTTTTTAGAGATTTGGTGTTTTACCTTGAGGATTTTTAGAAGAAAGAAATCATCTCCTCAAAAGCATTTCAATACAAAATGTACTATAAATCCTGTCAAAGTCGCTTATACTACCAGTGGCTAATTCTTTTTATTTATGATGGCTGTCTTAAGCGTTAGATCCATGACACTAACCACAGGGAAGCCTGGCAGAGAGAGACTTCTCTGATACATGGAGTCAAGAGATTCCACTGGGCATAGATTTAATCTAAAATCTCTGAGACTGAAAACCAAACATTCAAAGCCCAGCAGGAAAGCTGACTTGAGTACACAACCGCGTGCTAGGGAGAAAAGCCAGGATTTCCGTTAGGACACCTCTGATAAATTCATGTTGGCTCTTGCTTACTGCCTCAAAAACTCTTTTTATTGGACAGTTCTGTGCAAGGTTCTGTTCTGGGTTATTTTAAAGGTCTTCCAAGGACATGAATAATTTGGAACTTTCAGCTCCCCATATACTTGAAATTACTTCTCAAAAATCTTTTGACTTCAGTGGGTTCTTGTTCTCAATCTACCGTTTATACAGCCTTCTTGGCCAAGGCATTAATGTTCCTGGACTCGCAGATTTTCACATATGAAGGGATTCAGCTGGAGTGCATGAGTTCCAAGGTATTTTTTTCCTGAATTAAAAAAAAAATCTATCTTGGTCTTTACTTCTAGAAATGAAAAGATAAGCACTTTGCTTATTTCCTAGTCCAGGGGATTATCAGCTAGGTTGATGCAGGAGTGAGGGTGCTTGTCAGACCCTCAGAGAAGCGGTTATATTTTGAGAAAACAGATATTCAGGATTACATAAATTTATATTAATAAAAACTGAAATTCAAATGACTAAATGGACGTTTGACAACATTTCCCGTAGCATACGCCAACACTTCCTTTTAAGTCATGATCTCTCTACTTGAAATTAGAACCCTCCCCCATGGACTTGTATCTCTCCCTCTCTCCTCTGTTTTCTCCCCAGCCCTTATCACTTCTAATATACTATAAAATTTGCTTATTCATTTAATTGATCGCCTTATCACTCTCCACTAAAATACAATTTCTATGTAGGAAAGTATTTTTATTTTTTTCTCCTATGTATCTTCTAACTTTTTAAAATATTTATTTATTTATATTAAATAATAACTGTATAGATTGATGCACTTATGGGGTTCAGTGTACTGATTTTATACACAATGTGAAATGCTTACATCCAACTGATTAACACATGCATCACCTCACTTACTTTTTTGTTGTGGTAAGACAATTAGACTCTTTTCTTAATAGTTTTGAAATGTACTATTGTATCATGCACATTAGGTGGGATCCCCCAAATACCCTCCCTCTTCTCACCTCCTCCCTCACCTACCCTCTCTTTCCACTTCCCTTCTATTTGCTGGACTATAGTTATGTTTTATCATTCCTATGAGTGTGTAAGTGATTATGTATTGATTTCATAGTAATCTTGAGTACATTAGATACTTTTTTTCTCCATTCTTGAGATACTTTACTCAGAAGACTATGTTCCAGATCCATCCAGGTGAACATAAAAAATATGAAATCTCCATCTTTTTATGAGTGCATAATATTCCATGGTGTGCATATACCATAATTTGTTAATCCATTCATGGATTGATGGGCATTTGGGTTGTTTCCATGTCATGGCAATTATGAATTGGGCTGCAATAAACATTCTGGTGCAAATGTCTTTGTAGTAAAATGATTATTGATCATTTGGGTATATGCCTAGTAAAGGAATTCCAGGATCAAATGGCAGGTCTACTTTTAGTTCCTTGAGTATTCTCCAAACTTCTTTCCAAAAAGATCATATTAGCTTCAATCCCCACCAGCAATGTAGAAGTGTTCCCTCCTCTCCACATCCACACCAACATCTGTAGTTTTGGGATTTTGTTATGTGGGCTAATTCACTGGAGTCAGATGATATCTCAAAGTGGCTTTTATTTGCATTTCTCTGATGATTAAAGATGATGAGCATTTTTTCATGTGTTTGTAGGCCATGCACCTATCTTCTTCCAAGAAGTTTCTGTTCAAGTCTCTTGCTCACATAGAAATGAGATTATTTGTTCCTTTCTTATTGATTAATTTGTGTTATCTGTGGATTCTAGTTATGAGAACTTTGTCAGAAGCATAACCTGCAAAAATCTCCCATTCTGAAGGTTGTCTGCTTTACTTACTGTGCTCTTAGTTATGAAAAGCTTTTTAGTTTGATTAGATCCCAGTAATGCATTTTTGATGTTGCTTCAATTGCCCTGGGAGGGGGGAGTGTTCCTCCTCATCAAATACTCTCCCAGGCCAATGTCTTCAAATGTTTTCCCTGTGCCATCTTCTAGTATTTTTATAGTTTCATGTCTTAATTTTAAATCTTTTATCCAGTGAGAATCAATTTTTGTTAATGGTGAAAGGTTTCACCAGTTTCAGTCTTCTACAAGTCGCCAGCCAATTCTCCCAGCACCATTTGTTATAGGGAGTCTTCCCCCACTGAATGTTTTTGATAGGCTTGTCAAAGATCAAATAATGATAAGTAGCTGGGTTCATCTCTTGGTTCTCTATTCTGTTCCATAAATCTACCTCTTTGTTTTTGTGCCAGTACCATGCTGTTTTGATCACTATACATTTATTGTATAGCCTGAAAAGTCTGGTAATGTGATACTTCCTGATTTGTTTTTATTTCTGAGTTATGTGTTAGCTATTTGAGGTTTTTTCTGATCCTATATAAAATGAAGCTCTATTTTTTCAAGCTCTTTAAAGTATGACAATTGTGCTTTAATAGGGATTGCATTAAATCTGTAGATTGCTTTGGGTAGTATGGACATTTTAATAATGTTGATTATTCCCAACCATGAGCATGGTATGTTTTTCCATTTGGTAACATTTTCACCTATTTCTTTTCTCAGAGTTTAATAATTATCTTTATATCTTTATAGAGATCTTTCATATCCTTTGTTAGGTAAAATCCTATAAATTTCATCTTCTTTTGCAATGCTGTAAAGGGAGTAGAGTCCTTGACTATATTTTCAGCTTGACTGTTGTTGGCATATATAAAAGCTATTGATTTCTAAGTATTGATTTTGTATTCTGAGACATTGCTGTATTCCTTGATCACGTCTAAGGGTTTTGTAGTTGAGTCCCTGGGATTTTCCAGGTATGGGATCATATCATCAGTGAAGAGTGAGAGTTTGATCTCCTCTGACCCTATTTGGATTCCCTCGATCACCTTCTCTTGCCTGATTGTGATGGCTAAGACTTCCTTTACTATGTTGAATAGCAGTGGAGACAGTGGGCATCCTTGCCTCATTCCTGATCTGAGTGGAAACATTTTCAATTTTATACCATTCAAGATGATGTTGGCTGTGGGTTTGCTGTAGATGGCCTCTATCGGTTTAAGAAATGTCCCATCTATGCCTATTTTCTTAAGTGTTCTGATCATGAAAGGATGCTGGATATTATCAAAAGCTTTTCTGCATCATTTGAGAGAATCATATGGTCCTTTTTGTTTGTTTGTTTGTTTTGGTCTTTGTTTTTTATTTTATTTATGTGATGTATTATATTTATAGACTTATGTTTAAAAAACCCTATAACCCTGGAATAAAACCAAATTGATCATGGTGTATAATTTTTTATGTGTTTTTGAATTCTGTTTGCTAAGATCTTATTGAATATTTTTGCATCGATGTTCATTAATAATATCGGTCTGTATTTTTATTTCTTTTTTGGATGCATTCCTGTTATGGGGATCATGGTGGTATTTGCTTAATAGAATGTGTTGGGAAGTATTCCTTCTTTTCTATGCTTTGGAAAACTTTGTATAATATAGGTACTAGTTCCTCTTTAAAGGTTTGATAGAATTTGGATGTGAAGCCATCTGGTCCCAGACTTTTCTTTTTTTGGGGGAGATTTTGTATAATTGATGTTATTTCAGTGATTGATATATGTTTACTCAAGGTTGAATCTAGGAAGGTGGCATGCTTCCAGGTATTGGTCCATTTCCTTCAGATCTTCATATTCCTGAGAATAGAGTCTGTTGTTATTTCACCTTTATCACTTCTGACAGATGATATTAGAGATGTTCTTTTTCTGGTTAGGTTGGCCAAAGATTTATCAATTATATTAATCTTTTCAAAAACCAACTTTATGTTTCATTGATCTTCTGAATGGTTCTTTTGTTTTCAATTTCATTTAATTCTGCCCTAATTTTGGTTATTTCTTTTCTTTTGCTGAGTTTGGGGTTGGAATAATCTTCCTTTTCCAGTTGCTTGAGATGACTCATTAAGTTGTTGGCTTCCTCTCTTTCTGTTTTCTTGATGAAGGCTTCCAATGCTATAAATTTCCCTCTTAGGACTGCCTTTGCAGTATCCCTCAGGTTTTGATAATTTGTGTCTTCATTATCATCTTGTTCTAAAAATTTTCTCACTGGTTTTTTTGGAGTCAGGGGACCATGCCCCTGCCTGCAGGTCTCAGTCCATACCTGGCAAGCCTCTGCTTGCTGGCCCAGTTGGAGCCAAGGACAAGCCCCACCTTCTGAACTCAGTCCACACTGGGCAACCACTCTACGGCTTGCAGGCACCTTCAGTGCTGGGGGTTCTGCATTCCCTCCCACCAGACACAACCCAAACTAAAGGTCAACACCACCACTGGCCAGGCAAAGTCATAACCAGGGGACTGCCCCTCCTCCCACCAAGTGGTCCTTTCTTCCCTTGCCCTCTTTTTTCCCCACTAGTCACAGAATCTATCCTGATATTCGGAGATACAGACTACACCCAGATCTTTCAGGAAAAGACAAACACTTATACTCTGCAGGGGCAGAACTTCAGACCACCATATGAGGGGGGAAGGGTGGACTGGGAGTTTGGAAATGTGAGGGGAAATTTTATGCCAGGTGGGATGGTGTCTAGGTTTACAAGTGGGATCTCCCTGAAGATAGAGACCCAGTGTTTAGTGGCTCTCCCCAGTGTGGTAAAGTAGAGGTGTTTTGTTCCCTCCTGACTTGCAGAGAGCCCACAGCCAGCCTCCCACTTGGGGGAGGGATTTTCCATCCTCTAGATGATAGGCTTTGTACCTGTAATTTATTTTCTTGAATGTTCTTTCTTGGAGTCACAGCTTGCTGAACTTCTTTCTTGGCTCAGCTCCCCACCTTTGGCTTCATATAGTCTGATTCTGCCCAGTTTTTCTCCCTTTGGTCAGGATCCTCTTCTGAGGTTTGCTACTAGGTTGGTCATCTTCCCAGAATCCTCTCCATATCTGTATCTTCTATTTTAAACTGTTTCTGACACATAGCACTTACTCAATAAATATGTATTGAATGAAAGAGTGAATGAATGAATGAATGAATGAGTCTTCTTGACTGGTAGAAATACACACACCACATGGACTCTAAGACATGGTTCTTGGTGATGGCACACTCTGCATGAATTTTTCAGGACTTTCTTTGGGAATGTGGCAGGCTAATTTAGGCTCACCAAGCCCATTTCTTACTCCTTCTTGGCACCCAACCACACCGCTTTTCCATTTACCTTGACATTGGATGACACTGTGTGATATTGTTCTGGCCAGCAAATGTGAGTGATAGGTGCCACTTCCAGGTCTGGGCAATGGAACCGCGGTGCCTGCGTCCCCAGTGCTTTTTCTCTTCTAGTGTGCTTGAATGAAGCTGATACCTGGGGCATGCTTAGACCTCCGTGTTGAAGGTGGCCAAATTCACAAGAAGAAAGTTTGTGAGTCTCTGAGAAGAACCACCCACCTGGGAATAGTCTCCCACCCCTTTTAACATGCACAACTGGATTTTAACATCAGCATTGTTGTAACAATACAAGAAGTGAACTTGTACTGTGTGAAGCCTCTGAGATTTAAAGTTTGATCTATTACAGCAGCAGTTAACGCTTCTTTGACCTTTAGCATGAGGTTTTTATATTTATTAAAAGAGCTTGCATTTTAGAATAAACACTGCTATAAGCACAACTGCATTACTGAAATAATCTTAGTGCCCACATCACAGTCCAATGTGTCAGTTTAAGGGAAAAAAAAGTAGCTTTCAAATACATAGAAAAAAAAATCTGTGTTTTTTCTAATCAGTTAACTGACATTTTTTCTTCTTTCTTGAATGACTTAATCTCTTTCATAGGAGAAAAGCATTGTACTCTGGAGAATTTTAGCATACACCTATTCTTTCTTTTTTTAAACATGGCCTTTACATTTCTTCCAGACACCACCCAGGGTGTTGTGTTATAGTAGCATTTTAAATTCACTTCGTGTTTGGGTCAACTCTTTCAACTCAGTAATGCCCCTGAAAAAGAACCAAGAAAATTATAATCTTCTTTTTTCAGTTTATTTGCTAGAAATTTATCCATTTTCATTTACTTGCTGGAGGTTTTCATGTTTCTCTTTAACATATGGAGTGTAACCTATGGGCCATACATTACCACCTAATAAGCCAGCACACTGTGTTTTTGTGGGAACACTAATCTTTTCCAGGTTTTCTTCTCCCATTAATTTTAGAATTTGTAGTTCCAGCAATTTCTTTCTTGGAACACACATTAAGAAAAATCATGGCTAAATAACGGTCTTAATTATAGAGGACAGAATGGTCAAAGCGGGGAAGTCTTCTAAGAATTTGTTTTCTTCTGCTCGTGATTTCTTTAAGGGACTGCATCTTGGCTGGAGTAAGTCATTCTGTAACAATGTCTGTTCCCATTATAGCTCCACTCCCATCCTCCACTACTTGGAGCCATGTTTCCAGTTGCTAATAGATGAGAATATACTAGGACCTCCTTGTCCCTACACTTGAAGTGAGTTTATGTAATGCACTACATATGTGATTTTCAGCATGGGTTTCAAAAAGTACATGCAAAGAAAAGTCTAGTGAAACCAACTTTGGTTAACTTGAAAATTTAATGACCTGACAGAGGAAAGAGAGAGAATCCATCCTGGCTGTCAGAATGTTGGTACGCCTCGCCTTTCGTGTCTGTTTCTATGTTATCATACCTTTGGCCGCTGGTTCTCCATAAAGCCTGAGTGATGAGGGTGCTGATATTGTTCACATCACCCTGTAAGATCTCGTTTACACAGGCTGTTTGGGCTGGAGAAGCTTAGGTAAAAAGAGATAGTGATTTAACCATGTTTATATTTGGCTTTCGATAGTGATATATTTTTTTAAATTTATTGTTGGGGATTCATGAGGGTATAAGAAACCAGATTTCACTGATTGCATTTGTTAGGTAAAGTCCCTCTTACAATTGTGTCTTGCCCCCAAAAGGTGTGTGATTTTTTTTTAATTGCAAATTGGATGTACTTCCCTAAATAGAGTCAGCTTTTCATTCTCACCTGGATATAGGTAAATGGGAGGAAGTGATTGGTGGAAGGGGAAAACCAGCTTGCTATTAAATATTCCCATAACTTTTAATCACAAATGCAAATTTGGTGTTCTCTTAGATGAGATATTGAAAGTTCTTGATCTCATTTGGGATTACATATTAGGATTTGAGCACTATGCAAATTAATTTGAATATGTATTCATGTATTCATCAAAATATCATGAACTACATTTATTTAATTGTATATTGTTTTAGAGACCTTCATTTTAATTCCTTGTGTGCATGTGGAGAGCATGTTAAAATGTTCTTCTTACATTGTGAATCAAAAAGACTGGTATTCTAGGAATTTCCAAAGTGTTTCAAGGAAACAAATGAAACTTATTAAAGATTCCTGATATCATGGATGTGTACAATAGTTGAGATGGTGATTCTTTACATTTTCCCTTGGAACAGCTTCCCCGGGATTTAATCTTTCTTCCCCCCATCCTTCCATTCATTGACTTCTCATGCATTAGCAATAATGGCAACAAAAATCTTATCTCTTTATGAACATAACATCTAGAATAACAAAAGGAATTTTACCTGTTTTAGGAATTTGCCTTCTGATAAATATTATTCTGAAAAGTGTTAAAAGGAGTGATTTCTGCTGTAAGCAAGGACCATTTTTCTACTTTTTGGCCATGTGAGGGAGGCTTGGGGAGAAATGGCAATAAATTGAAGTTAAATGACTCTTTTACTGCTACACCATGACACGGGAGGAACATCCACAGCTCTAACTCTTCAGGTATAGTCGTTCCCGTAGACTGGGCCACGGAAGGGGAAAGGAACTAGTTTTACAGAGTGACAGACTAGAGAATCCCATTTTGTCTTTGCAAGCTACACGATTGGGTGCAAATTATTTCACCACTATGACCTTTATTTTATTCATTTGTATAACAGAAAAAATATTTATTTTACAAGATTGGTTTGAGGATTAAATGAACTATTATGCCTAACATTTATATAAATGTTGGCTTAATTTTGTTACTTCTATTGTTAAATTATTTAATATTGTGTAGTAAAGAATTTGGCTTTGCCCAAAGAGAGGATCTAGCCTTTACCCTGAGCTTTTGAGAGGTAGTCCTTGTTTTCTTTGGAGTCTGGGACTAGTCAGATAGTAATGTTCTGATTTATAGTAGGGGATGGACACACCTATACAGTCTTGAGTGGGGCTGGCCATGTCCCACAGGCTTAGGGCAGGGATAGCCTCGTCATTCTGAAGACTGCATTCAACCTTGTGAGTGTTCATTCCATCGATCAAGCATGCCCATGTAAGGAAGCCCCAGTTAAACTCAGGACACTGATGCACAGGTAAACATCTCCAGTTGCTAGTTCTCTGCGTATACTCTCACATACCCATGCTGAGAGAGTAACCATCCTGACGACACAGGAGAGGACAGTGGGGCTTCCTGGTGGGGATGGTCCAGACTCTGTTCTATTGCAGTGCTTCAGTTACCTGACTCTTCTCAGTTTCTTGTCCCTGTAATAAGTCGTAACTGTGCGTATAATAGTTTTCAGGTAGTAGTACATTTTCAAACCTAAATGTTTGAAGAATCTCCCCTTTCCAAATATGCAGTTAGTACACGTTAGAAGTGAGGTCAGTTTGGGGACTATCTCCTCAGACATTGCTATTTGGCTAAATCTAGGTAAATACAAAGGCTAGGGTTCTCCGCTGGAGCCTGGACTAGGCATGCCAAACATTTCTGTGGCCAGTTCCATATCCCATGCTCTTACTTGTGATGCGTTATTTGGAAGGGACCAATTCCAAATAATGCATGACGTCAGAACTCCAACAGAATTGGTAAAATCACGATGAACATTTTAGTTAAAATGGTCTGATCTGATTTGGAATATAGTCACAGAGACTCAGCTGATACTGGGTGCTTAACTTAGGGAACCTCTGGCCTTGAGGGCTTACACTCAAACTGTGAGATGTGTGCCCTAATGGTCAGGTGCAGAAGGGTGGAGAAAATCAGTCTTTAGAAAGCACAAAGAAAAAGGCAACTTGAATGGAGAGATAGGGCCAATGGGTGAGGCTTAACAGCATGAAAACAGGATGGAATTATTGCCTGGTCACTCTGCGGCACTTGTAAGACCCAGGATTTCTTCCTGTACCTACTTGTAATTTTCCTCAGTATCCTTCTAAACACCCTCTACTTGAGCTCAAGTGTTAGATTCTCATTTCTTATAACCAAGAGAGTGCCAATGAAGACATTCCCCAAGATGTTTGTTATTATGAAAGTGCTACAAAAAAAGAATGTGTTAATACCTATATTCCACAAAGAATTTGTCCCACTGCTAAGACAGATAACAAAATCTCAGTAGATACAAAAATATATTAGAAATAATTAATTTAGTAGAGGAGATTCTTTTCTCTTAAATGGAAAAAAATATTTAAACTTGCTAGTGTTTAAAGGAATGTAAAAGTGTGCATTATTACAGTAAGAATATGTTGTTCAAAGTATTTTGAAATGATATATTAAAATAATGGCAATACACCTTGTTGAAGAGAGTGTGGTGAAAACATGCACTGTTATACATTGTTGGTGATTATTAAATGATACTATTCTTTTCGAGAATAATTTGACAATATATCTTAAGCTGTAAAAGTAATTATATCTATTGGCCCAGTAATCTAACTCCTAGAACTTTCACGTAAATTGTCAAAAGGATAGAAAAGTCTTATGCATAAAGACATATAATTTGAATATAAAAGATATGAAACCACTTTATTTTTGGAGAGGACTGGTGAAATAAGTTACTTTGTCTCAATTTGATGGATTATTATATAACCATTATATGAGAATTATGGAGATTATGTAGCAATAGGGAAAATTGCTTATATTTATGACACAAAATGGAAGAGAATGGAGAATATACAGTTGTATCCATACCATAACAAAATTGTAGCAGAATAATAGGTAATAATTTATGAATTATTAGCCATAGGTTAGGTACATTTTTATGCATTAGATGTACAATTTACTCAAATTTCACAACCACCCTAAGAGGTGGCACTATTCTTGTCCCATTTTACAAATAAGGACTTGAGACTCGGGTAGTTAAAGTAATTGACCTGATGTTCTGAATTCATAGTGTTGCTCTGTTTCAACACAACTGTCTGGCACCTGCTGGGGAACTACAATATAATTCTGATGTTAACCCCTGGAATTGATGCCAGACTTCTCAAGTTAAAGTTTCAGTCCTCCCCAAGACTTCCCTTAATTCAAATTCCATCTGTATTTTGGTGCCCCCAAGGGAACCCACACTTGTGACCAACTGACTATAAATTCTGTGGTCCCCACACCCCTTTGCTGGAACAATGCACAGAGCTCAGGGAAATACTATACTTATAATTACAGTTTATTATAAAAATGAAGGTGAGGGGGCCGGGCGTGGTGGCTCACGCCTGTAATTCCAGCACTTGGGAGACCAAGGCAGGTAGATTGCCTGAGCTCACAGATTTGAGACCAGCCTGAGCCAGAGCAAGACCTTGTCTCTGACAATAGCTGAGGGTTGTGGTGGGCACCTGTAGTCCCAGCTACTTGAGAGGCTGAGGCAAGAGAATCACTTAAACTCAAGAGTTTGAGGTTGCTGTGAGCTATGATGCCACAGCACTCCACTCTCCCCTCTACCAAGGGTAACAAAGTAAGACTCTGACTTAAAAAAAAAAAAGTGCAGATGAGGAAGAGCCCAATGAAGATACCCACAGGATAAGGTTGGGAGGGGGACCAAGAGCACCTGTGCCCTCTACTTACAGAATCTAGGCACATCACCTTCTCAGCACTTCACTGAGTAGGCCAGCTAGGAACCTCCACCTAACTGCAGTGTCCGGAGTTTTTATTGGGGCTTTATTACATATCATGATTGATTAAATCCTTGGCCACATGACTGAACTCGATCTCCAGAACCCACTCCTCCCTGGAGGTTGAGTTGTTTCAAAGTTTCAACTTTCTAATCACGTTTGGTCTTTCTGGTGACCAGCCACCTGGACCTATCAAACAGCCTATCGTGAATTCTCTTATTAGTTTAATAAGACCATCCTATCACTTAGGAAATTTGAATAGTTTCAGAAGTTTCATGTTAGGAATTGGGAACAAATACCAGATGTACTCTCCATAAGTGTCTTTCACAAGTCAGGAAATTCATTTTTTATTCTTTTCAAACCATTAGGCCCCTACGATAGAATATAATCTCATGAAAAGAGCATTGGGTTCTAACTCTCTTCTGGTCCCTTATGAGCACTGGTTTCAGTAACTCACACGCACTGTAATTCTTCTCAAGTGACCCCACCTTCCTGGTCTCAGTTTCCTCTTTTGTAATGACTCCTTAAAAAACAATAGATATTTCTTCTACTCTTCTTGTTTTATTTAATATATTTTTTTTAAGGATTGGGTTTTGCTATGTTATCCAAATTGGATTCGCATTCCTGGACCCAGGGATCTTTCATTCTCAGCCTCTTGAGTAGCCGACTACAAGCTTGTGCCACCTGCCCTGGCCCTACTTCTACTTCTGACCTTCCATCACTCTCTGATTTTTTGACCATTGCTTACATAATAATTGGAGGCCATTTGTGAGTTAGCTCAAATATTAGGAGTTATACTCTCTGTGTCTAAACCTCATTTTCATTATTTGCTGGCTGTGTGATGCTGAACCAGTTACTTAACCTCTCTGTGCCTCAGTTTCTTCATTAGTAAAATGGTGAGAATAGTAATACCTCTCTCACAGTGTCGCTGAGAAACTAAGATGTGATAATGCAGGTAAGGCCTTCAGCTCTGTCCTCATGTAAATATGATAAGAAGTAAATAAATGCTCTTGTAAGAAATTCATAATGTTTCAGAAATTTATCTGATTTTAAGTCAGATCTCTCTAGTATAAAAGTTGAATACATCAAAGGTCTAGAGAACTGTACTTCATTCTTTTTTTTTTTTTCTAAGACAGAGTCTTGCTTGGTCGCCCTTGGTAGAATGCCATGGCATCATCTTAGCTCATAGCAACCCAGACTCTTGAGTTCAAGTGATTCTCTTGCCTCAGCCTCCCAGGTAGGTGGGACTACTGGCGCCCACCACAACGCCCATCTATTTTTTAGAGATGGGGTCTCGCTCTTGTTCAGGTTGCTCTTGAACTCGTGAGCTGAGGCAATCCACCTGCCTCAGCCTCCCAAGTGCCAAGATTACAAGCGTTGTACTTCATTCTTGATAAAAGTACCAGGAATATTAACAGTGATACACAATTTTAAATATATATATTTTATATAAATATATATGATCATGTTATGCACATAATTATATAATATGATATATACATTAAAATTGTGTATCATTTATTTTATGCAAAATTTTTAAAATAATTTGTTTACATAAAATTTATTTTATATATAAAATTTTATATATATATGAATTTGGAGGAGGCAGAGAATGATATATTTTTTACCTGTAACAAAATACTGTTATTATTGGTTGATCAAGTTAAAAGAGAAAGTATTGTGGAGGTTTTCACTGTCATGGAAGAATTACAAATGGAGTTCAGACTATAACAAACGTATTGACATAGGTCCGGAGAGGGTACCAGGAGACTTGGGAAATCCTTTGCATCAGCCTGTATAGGAATGGAGGGCTGGAGGTCGTGATTGTACAGGCCCTGCATATGCACAGGTGTACCTTGTTAATGTGGCTCTCACACCAGAGAGTTAGAAGTAAGTTTGCCTTAGAACAGGGGTTCTCAACCTGAGAGTCATGACCCACAGGAACTGTAGTAAAGGGCTGTGGCGTGAGGAAGGTTGAGAACCACCGCCTTAGAACAATTCCTGTTTTAGGGCTTTGACTTCTGTAATAAGCAAGTTAGAAAAACAACTAACATGAAATACTTAACTAAATGAGAAGAATTATACTGTATCAGACTATTCTTATAATGTCAATTTCTTTTTCTATTTGCTTTTTGACAATGAAAATTTTGTCTTAAAATTTGTTATTTAAATAACCAAGAGGACAAGACTAGGATAACCTTAATAGGAATTTTATTAAAATAATTTATTTTGCTTTTTGAAATTTTGGCCTAAAATAACCAGTGTTTCCATTATGGCCTGTGGACTATTTTTAAATTATCTTTGTGTCCATGAGATACCAGCAGCACTTATAATATAGAAATTATCAATCATCAGCTGAGTGTGGTAGGTCACACCTGTAATCCTAGCACTCTGGGAGGTTGAGGTAGGTAGATAACCTGAGCTCTGGAGTTTGAGACCAGCCTTAGCAAGAGCAAGATCCCATCTCTAAAAAATAGCCAAGCATTGTGGTGGGAGCCTATAGTCCCAGCTACTAGGGAGGCTGAGGCAAGAGGATCCCTTTGAGCCCAAGAGTTTGAGGTTGCTGTGAGCTATGATTCCACACACTCTACTAAAGACAACAAAAGGAGACTCCGTCTCAAAAAAATTATCAATCATTAATATTACCTATATCCAAGTAATTAACAATAATTTCTACATATATTACATGTTTATCAGGTATATATATCTATAAGGTACAGTATCTTTGTACTTACATTTTTATAATGTAAGAAACTCTTGGACAAATATGTAAGTAATTTTTTTTTGGGGGGGGAAGACTGATTCTCGTTCTGTTTCCCAGGCTAGAGTGTCATGGCATCAACCTAGCTCAGAGCAACCTCAAACTCCTATGTTCAAGTGACCCTCCTGCCTCAGCTGCCTGAGGAGCTGGGACTACAGGTGCTCAACAAATGCCCAGCCAATGTTTCTGTTCTTAGTAGAGATGGGTTCTTACTCTTGCTCAGGTTGGTCTCAAAATCCTGAGCTCAAGCGATCCTTCTGCCTCAGTCTCCCTGAGTGCTGGGATCACAGACGTGAGCCACAATGACTGGCTGTTATAAGTAATTTTCATAAGCCTAAACACAGTATTTTTCTAATGTTGAGATAAGTTGATCTATCAAGGTAAAACTTGATCACATTCTTACTATTCCTTCATTCTTTCATGCATTAATTTTGCTAAAATAAGGATAAAGTTCTCATTGAGGGCAAAGCACAGTTTTAATGCTGTGAAAAGTTAATGAGCATAGAGATTGCCATTTAGCAGAATTGATAGATCAAGACATCAGCATATATAATATGGAATGAATGAATGAGCACATATATCCATGTGTCTATAATCACAGACACAATGCATTGAAAGGTAGCAGAAGCACAAAGTGCCACAGGAATTGGAAGATGAATGATATTTGGGGGACCTTAAGGTATCTAGATTACTGACTGACTGATGAAATAAATGAGTTTTCCAAAGCATTATTCTGGAAGAATTCTAACTGTTCCTGGATGATAGTCTGATCAGTATTTTTAAAGTTTACAACATTTTGAAAGATCAATATTTGATTCACAAATACACGCATTTATTGTCAATATTTCCAAGTTTAATAGTCAAATAGAGAAACTGCTGAACAGTTTACCACCATATTATGCACATAATTATATGATTCTTCTATAAGACACATAATTACTGAAAGGTTCTCAGCCGGCTTTGGCTTCCATAACAAAATGCTGCAGACTAGGTGGTTTACACACAGATACTCATTTTGGACAGTTCTGACGGCTGAGAAGTCAAGATTAAGCTGCTGTAAGTTTCTGTTCTTGGGGAGGGCCCTCTTCCTCACCTGTAGACAGATGACCTCTCTCTGTATCCTGCCCGTCTGGAGAGAACTCTCCTGTCTCTTCCACTTTTTACAAGGGCATTGTTTCCAACATGAGGGCCCCATTCTCGAGACTTAATCTAACACTAATCACCTCTCAAATGCCCCACCCTCAAATATCCTCACACTGGGAATTAGGGCTTCAGGATATGAATTTTTTGGGGGAAGGGGGACACATACATTCAGTCCATAGCAAAGGTTGAGGATCATTCATTCCTCTTTCCAGTGCTATTCTCTTGCTGTTAATATGAAACAATTTCCTATTAGTGGTCTAGGGAGGTGAAAGTTTTATTAGCTGTTCTGCTAGGACCAGTGACTTGATTTCTCACTTATGAAGAGTACACAGTTGCTCTTAGCCTTTAGTGGATTCGATCTTAGGGGCTAGATAAACAAGGAACTGTGCTTATCTCCTATATTAGTTTCCATATTATTTTCTTGCTCATTCATTCATTCCATATTATATGTGCTGATGTCTTGATCTTATGTATAAGAAGCTTTGCATGAGGAAACCCTTTACTCAGAGTAGCAGATACTTTGGGAGGTAGTTTTCATTTTATTGGCCATGTAGCAGAACCAATTATATTAAATAATATTCTGGCAGTTATAAAATTATCTATATGTCCCAAAGTGGTTAGCTTAACGAACCTTTAAAAGAAAGGCAATCCAAATATTTCTTAATCTCATGGGTGGCCGTAAAGTTCAATTTAAAGTTACAATTATTTTAAATTGCATATGAACTGTATGACCCTGTGTATACACTAAATATAGTTATGTCATATATATAGACGTATGTTTGTGTGCGTGTGCATGCATGCTCTTATTTATTTTCTGTTCTCAGGGCTTTGAAGAGTTTGGGTTAACTTATAAAGTTATTTGAAGAATATATTAAGCATATATATGCTTTTGGCCTGCATCTATCTCTTCTGTTTCTTTTTTTCTTTCTCTTTTATACATCTATATTATGTAATATATGTATGTATTATGTATTACGTAATATAGATGTATAAATATTTATATATACATTTATAATATACATAAACACACACATAGTACATACATGTATATTATATAATATAGATGTGTATATGTATATTATACATATTATATATGCATATTATGTAATATAGATGTATAAATATTTATATATACATATATATAATATATATAAACACACACATAGTACATACATGTATATTATATAATATAGATGTATATATGTATATTATACATATTATATATGCATATTATGTAATATAGATGTATAAATATTTATATATACATATATAATATATATAAACACACACATATATATTATATAAAATTTATGTCCCTTGCCATTATTTTCAAAAGAGCATTTTGAGTTTTTTTATTTTTAAAAACTTTTTATTTTGGAATAATTATAGATTCACAGGAAGTTGTGAAAAAATTACAGAGGCATCCTACGTATCCCTTATCTGGTTTCTCTGAATGATTCCTATAACTAGATTACAACAATAAAATTAGGACACTGACATTGGTAAAATGCATATACTTAGTTCTACGTGATTTGATCATATGTAGACACACTCCTACATAGATACAGCACTGTTATGATACCACAGACACCTACCCCATGCTACCCATTCAGACTCAGACTCACTCCCGCCCACCCCGTCCCCAACACCCAGCAATCACAGACCTGCTTCCTGACTCTACAATTTCCATAAACAGACTCGCACAGTAGATGACCTTCTGATACTGGCTTTCTCTCTGCTTGGCATGGTTGAGCTCCCTTGAGCGCCATCCAGGGTTTGCAACATGTCAATAATGTGTCCTTTTAATTATAGAGGCACACCTAGTAGTAGTCCATGGTACAGATATACCATAGTTTCCTTAACTGTTTCTCTCTTGAAGGACAGTTTGGTTGTTCCTACTTTTTGACTATTACAAATAAAGTTAGTGTGAACATTCACATGCAGGTTTTTGTGAAAATGGTAGTTTTCATTTCCCTGCCGGTGAAGTGACTGCTGGTTCCTACGTAAGTTCATGTTGAGTTTTCTAAGAAGTGCCAATCAGTTTTCCAGAGTGCATGTACAATTTTACATACAGCAATGCACGAGAGATCCAGTCTCTCCACATCCCTGGCAGCATTTGATATTGCCACAGCCCCTCGTGTTTCTGGTAGGGTCTGATATTACTACTAACGTCCCTCTAGTCTTAATCTGCATCCCTCATAGACAGTGGCCTGGAGCTCCTTTTCATGTGTTTAGTTACCAACCAAATATCCTTTTCAGTGAAACATTTCTCAGGTCCTTAGTCTGTTTTCTAATTGGGACCTTTATATATTTTATTTTACTATTGAGTTTTAAGAGTTCTTTGTATGTTTTAGAAATGAAACTTCTGTCAGATACGTTGTTTGCAAATATTTTCTCTGAATATTGTCTCTTAATCCTTTAACAGGGGATTTTCCACAAGGCATAATTTTAAATTTTGGTGAAGTTTAATTTATAGGGTTTTTTCCTTTTATATAAATTATGCTTTTGTTATGTCTAAGAACTTTTTGTAAGCCTTACGTCCTAATAATTTCCTCCTAAAATTTTGATAGTTTTATGTTTTACACTTAAATCCATAATCCATTTGAGGTAATTTTTGTATAAAGTGTGAGGTTTAGGTTGAGAGGGTTTATTTATTTTCCCTGTGGACATCCAATGGCTTCAGCAACATTTGTTAAAAAGACAAAAAAAAAAAAAAAAAGACAGTCTTCATTCCATCAAGTTGCCTTTGTGCCTTTGTCAAAAAATCGGTTGGCCGGCTTGGTGTCTATAGCACGGTGGTTATGGCGCTGGCCACATATACATTTGAACCTGGCCTGGGTTAGCTAAACAACGGTGACAATAGCAAAAAAATAAAATAGCCGAGTGTTGTGGCAGGCCCCTGTAGTCCCAGCTACTTGGGAGGCTGAGGGAAGAAACTCACTAAAGCCCAAGAGTTTGAGGCTGCTGTGAGCTGTGACACTACAGCACTTGAGGGCGACATATGAAACTGTGTCTTTAAAAAAAAAAAAGTCAGCTGGCCAGACATGCGCAGACCCACTTTGGGGGCCACTGCTCTGATTCATGGGTCAGTGTGACCTCCTATCTGCCACTGCTACAAAGTCTTGATCCAAGGAGTCAAGTGATAAGATTTACAGTCAGGTGGAGCCCTTCCTCCACTTCCTCCTTCTCTTTCATCATCACCTTAGCTATTCTAGTTCCTTTGTGATACAAATTTGGAAATAAGCTTTTTCTGTCTACAAAGAATCTTGCTGGGATTCTGACTGGAATTACGTTAAACTTACATGTCGTTCAAGAGGAAGTTGGCATCCTTATTATATGGAATATTTTAAACTAAGAATGCAACATGTCTCCTTCCTTACTTAGATAGACTCTGTTTCTCATTCTTTAAGTGTTTTTCAGTTTTCAGCACAAAAGTCCTGTATATACATATTTTGTCAGATTTATGCCTAATTATGTCTCATCTTGAGAGATTGTAAATCTCTTAATCTTATGTCCACATGATCATTGAGAAATATGATTGATTTTTCTATGTTAATCTTAGATCTTATGATCTCAAAGGAAATTTTTAGAGACCCTTTGGGATATTCTGTGTGCATCATCATCTAATCCTCATCAGGACCACTTTCTTTCTTCCCTTTTGACCTGTACCCCTTGCATTGTATTTTCTTGCCCTGTTGCACATGCCCAGGGTGGTGAGAAATGATGTTCTTACCTTATTTCAATCCTAGAGGGAAAATATTCAGTCTTTCATCATTAAGTATGATGTCAGCTGTAGATCAATTGTAGATGTATTTTATCAAGTAGAAAGTTCCTCTCTATATGTAGTTTTTTGAGTTGTTTTATAAAATCATGAATACATATTGACTTCTGTCAATTTTTTTTTGTGTATTAGTTGGTATGATCATCCTCCCCCCTGCCGCTTTATCCTATTAATGTGTTTACACTGATTGGGAAAAAATTCTAATTATTATTGAATCTATTAGAAATTAGTCATTCTTGCATAATAAAGCACTTAATATTGTGAGCAACTAAAGTGTTGAATATATAGGAAAGGAAAATTTTAAGAAGATGTTAAAGCTATGGAATCTGATGGAGTGTTGGTACAAGAAAGAAAGTGAGAGAAGAAAAGAAAAAGAAAAGAAGGAAAAACGTAGGAAGAAAGCTAATAAAAGGAAAAAAAATTCAGTGCCCTGGACACCCTCACATCTGCTGGTGGGATCCAAATACCTGCAGCTTTCCTGGAGACACCTTAACAATATGTATCAAAGCCTAAAGGCCTTTACTCTTTGGCCCACAAATGCTACTTTTGTGATGTTATCTTAAAGAAATGATAAGCACATGTACACAAAGATTTATAATCATGGATGTTTATTGCACCATTGTTTGTAATAATAAAAGGTTGGAAAGTCAAAAATATCTTATGTTAAATTTGGCATATGATTAAAAGGGAATATTATGTGATTATTAAAAAAAATATGAAGGAGGAAAGCCGACCATCGGAATTCGTGGTAGTGCACAGGTTGATGCCGTTTCCATTCCGGCAGTGACATTATCCTGTCAGATCGTCCTCCTTTTCCTGTGTAGAGCTGAGTGTTTTCTGACTGGAGAACTCCCACAAAATCCAGATGCAGGACAAGTGGCCATCTGCTCATTTAGTGGTGACACCTAACATTATATGACGTGCAGGCAGAACCATTCTGTTAATAAAAGATCTAGGAGTCTCCAGTTTAGCAATCTGCTAACAGGCAAGGGTAGAGCAAGGGCAGGACAAACAGCAGGTGCAACAGTGTCACTGTGTAAACCCAGCATGGGGGAGGCGGCATCTGAAACCTCTGAGAAGAAGCTTCCCAAGATGTGTGTCAATATTTTGTTTTTACAGAATGATGCCATGAGTTGATGGCAGAAATGACGGGCCGAGAGGGCTTCTTACTCCATCAGTTTTTACCGAGTAGAGGAAATAAGACAGCACCCATTGAGATTGATCAGAAAGGCCAGCTGTGCTGTGGGTCATTTGATCCACACGGTGTAAATTCTACTGCAGGCAAACGTTGCCTCCCACCCAGGGCCGACTAGTGACACGCTCAGATTGTATAACTGCAGGAGGAAGAGAAGGAAATATGGACCCAGAGATTCATTTGGGGGCAACTAAAGCTCAAATTTAGTGTAATATAAATAAATACTATAGATGGAAGGCAAGATGAATTATCATTACTATCCGGTTATTTTTATAGCACTTTATATATTTTGCAAATGGCTTTACAGTCCAGTCTGATGAATCTGTGTGGGGTGAGTGGATGGAAATGTTGCCGCCACCGCGTCCACTCGCGTGGTCTCCTCAGGTTTTCATCGTCTCATCTGTGCATGTGAACTAAGCTCTCTCACTTTTTTTACAGTGTTTTGTGGTAACTTTTGGCGATTAATAATATAATTTTAATGGATGTGCTTAAATTTTTTGATTTTAAATTTCTAGATCTGAGGCTGACTTTAGGGGAATATATTCATGCACAGAATACCAGCATGATAACTGCATTCAACTAGGAATTTTTTTTATTCTGTATAAAACAGTCACTTAAATGGCCTTTATGACTGTGCGTATTGTTTTTTAAATAGTTTTGGTCATTTTCTTTTACTATTACTGCCTCCTCCAATCTTCTTCCTCCTTAAATAAGCAGCGGAGCCCCTGCACCTATGTATTTTAAAGGCCTACGTGCGCTGGCCTTCTGTCCAGTCTGCTGCAAAGGAACCCACTTGGCCGCTTCCTGCCCCTGTGTTCCTGTGGACTCACCCGCACTTGTGAGCATGCGTGCCTTGATTTTTATATGCAGCCAGGTGTGCCCCAGGAGCCTTCTCTGGGTAAAGATCATCTAGTTTCTGACTTGCAGTGGTGGGGAAACGGCTTCCTGTGGTTCTGTTCCTCTTGCTCCCATTGGTTATCTCTGTATCAGCCAGATCAAAGTCTTAATTCTCTAGCAAGTGGAATTCAAAAACGTCTAGAGATTCATTTCATAGAAAATTGTTAACTCAGTTATGAGTAATGTGAATGGTTTTTCAGATATTGGGTCCTTCCAAGTACATGTATCTGCACAGCGTCTCCCCCTTTCCTAATGTGATAATAGGCAGCTGAGATAGGAAATGAAAAGCAGTCCCCACCACAGCACACAGTAGGGCGTAGTGGATGCCCCCATCTCCTTAACATCTATATCTTGACACACTGTCCTCTCCACTTAATATCTATAAACTATTAACTATTGAGTAGACCCTCAATACCTGTGTTATTACCAGGGGATAGAGCCCTGACGGGGGTCTTCACATGAAGAAGAGGTTACAAAAGTGTTCCCTTCAAGATTAAAACCTAGGAGATGGATCCCGTGGCTCGGTAGTTAGGGCACCACCCAGCCCTGGCCTGCTAAACAACAATGACAACCGCAACAACAGCAAAAAACAGTCTGGCATTGTGGTGGGCGCCTGTTGTCCAAGCTACTTGGGAGTCCGAGGCAAGAGAATTACTTGACCCTAAGAGTTTAAGGTTGCTGTGAGCTGTGACATTATAGTACTCTACAGAGAGTGACATAGTGAGACTGTCTCAAAAAAAAAAAAAAAGATTAAAATCTAGGTAGACAATGTGACATTAAATTGTATGACCTTGAAAATGTGTTTGGTCCAATTCCAGTAGATACGTAACAGGAAAAAACAGTAAGTCTAAAGTGAAGCAGGAGAGAAAAGTTAAAAATCACGGAGTTTAATTTGTTCACAGCTGTTTTACTGACAAAGGCAGAAAGAAATTCACCAGTGCGTTTGTTGGAAAGAATCGTATTTTACTCTGATTGGGAATATGCTGAGACTTGCTTTTTAGGTCAACTTTATAACTGTACCACACATCAATTTTTAAATAACTGGAAAAAAAATGTTCCGTACTCCTAAATTATTCTTTGGGGGGGGGGAGTGTTGGCCGGAAATATAAGGCAGATGTTTTAAATTAAAGTATTTTGTAGTGAGTATAGTTGTATTTCTTAATATTGAAAGACCTACATAAAGAGGTATAATAATAATGAAACCTTTGTTTCTTAGTCAGTCAGTAGCAAACTCAGTGCCTTTCCAGGTCCAAATTTCAAAATCCTAAGCCTTTTTAGTAAAAATATTGGGACAAAAACATTATTTATAATCAGCAAGATCTCATGCTAATTTTTAATTATATCAAAAGAAGTTTTTTTAATTTCATGAGACAAAATACATTTCTTTAAAAAGAGCAAATTGATCACATAATTAAAAATTTAACCTGGGTGCAGTTAAAGAAAAATAAAGTGGTCTGAAGTTATGTCTACGAAGAAAAATCCTGGAATATGCATGTTTGTCTCATACCTTTAAGCTTATTTTAAGATACAGAAAATAACCAAAAGTAATCGAAATGTCAAAGTCCTAAAGTTACTGTTAATTTCAAGTGGATGAAAAACCTTTACTTGTTTTAAACGTAGGGGATGAGGGGCAACTCAAGGAACACACATCCGGGAACCCAGTGTGATGCCAGCGCGTAGCCAGAGGTAGAGACAGCAAAGAACAGAGAGGGATTTTTTTATTTTTAATTACTGCTTTCTCTTTTGAACAGAATGTCCATCTCCTCACTCTGAACATTTTCCAGCTTGGGCTAACTGAATCCAAGGTGTACAATGAGCCCTTGGTTAAGATACTAAGAAAATGAAGTTATGGAAGTTTCCAATCTACTTATTTCAGTATTTTTTTCTCCCACTCTTCTCTTACCTAACTATTCCAGAAACCTCTACTATGTTCCAGTACTAGGTTAGTGCTATTGAAAATGATCTGCCAGAAAATTAAAATGATACTTTTCTGGGGGGAATTCACATATTGATAGGGACATTTTAAAATGTTCATTTATTACTAAAATCACATTAACACAGTTTTTAAGGAAAATAAATCAATCATCTGTATTCTTGGTGTCCTAATTCAACTGTTCTCCCTTCTCCCTGGCCCTCCTTGTGTAATGTTACCTGAGCGGGGACGCCATTGTGAGATCTATTTTTGCACTTAGCATCCTTACATAAAAACCTCCATGTTCTCACAGGCTGCATAACTTTCCTGTTGAATCTTGACACACTCTCCCATCTACTTAATATCTATAAACCACTAGGTATTAACCTGTTTGGAGTCACTTAACTTGTTGAAAAAACATTTTGAATAATATTGAAAACATTGTTTCTAAGCGTTAACTTTCTTTTTTCCTTTGAAATATTCCATTGTCGTAAATTTCCTTGGTAGAGTCAAAGGATTATGGCTATTTTTCATTTTTAACATATTATTTTCTGCAGTGGTACCAATTCACAGTACCACGAGGTGTTTATTAACATAAACCTTTCCTTTTAGAAAAACAAATTTCAGACACCGTAACAGAAAAGCCCAAGGAGCCAGCAAACATGTCAAACACCGCGGTGAAGACAAAATAAATCCAAAAGCTGTCAAGCTTAGCAGGATTTTTTTTCCTTATTATTGCATCTCCTTCTAAGGAAGTTCCTGATTATAAAACTTTAAAAGGAAAGTTTTCTTTTTTTTTTTTTAACAATATATGTTGAAGACTTAACTGATATTTCCTAATGTTGTTTATTTCTTACTTTACCTTCATTCTTATGCGTTGAAATAGCAGACTTGTCTATCTGGTCCTTGTCTTACCAGAATCCGTGTCACTTGGGAGCTTCATAGAAATGCACCATCTCAGGTCCACGCCCAGGCTGCTGAGGCAGAGCTGGGAAGCGGTGTTTTATGTCCAGATGATTAGGCTTCCTGATAATCGAGAACGCCATTATCTTACTAAAGTTATGGAGAAGTTCTGCAGAGGAAGGAGAAAACATATATGACACAACGAAAATCTCTAGACCTTCTTTGCCCCAAATATTGACGCCATGGAATATCTATTTCTTGTTCCAGTAATCACAAACATTTTTATTGCAGAGACCAAGGGCTAGCTCCCCTTGCTTTTGAAGCTTTGCTAAAAAAAATCAACTCGCAAAAAAACAGATTCTTTGGAGGAAAGGCATACACATTTATTTAATGTGTATAGACAAAAGTCTTCAGAATGAAGATTCAAAGATACAAGGGAAATTTTCCATTTTTATGCTTAGATTCAACGAAGTATGGAGAGCCATGTAGAAAGATGATTGGATCTAATGCTAGTGGTCGAGTGGGGAGATTCAGCAAGGCCTGTCTGGCTAGGTTCTTCTTGGCCTTTCTGAATAGGAATTCCTTCTCTGGGTGGGGGGCAGGACCCTCCCTGGAATGGGGGTCTTCTGACCTGCTGTTAAACAAGGTAGGTTAGAGAGCTTCAGTGACCAGTTTTTATACAGAGCAGGTGAAGGGAAAGTGGAGAGTAATAGTTTTAGGTTTTATGTTTGGCTTTAGGGAAAAGGGGTTCTGTTTTCTATGACCAGCCTTAGGGAAGAGGGATTCTAGTTTCCAGGGCTAGCCTGGAGGGAGAATGGGACTGAGAGACAGAAAGGCAGGAAAAACTTCTGAGACGGCATTGGAGGCTTCATTTTGGAGTTTTGCTTTTTGAGCCCCGTTTAGGATCAAATGGCACTTGTTCATTTCAGGTTGAGTTGCAGTACGTACGTGTGTTCATTAGTGTTTGAGGTATTCCCAAGGAACAGACCATGTGGTTAGTATAAAGCACTGCCTTGCCTGGTGAGATGGTTCATTCCTACCGCTCTCTAGTACCTGTGTGCTCACCTAACACATGCTGAGTAGAGTGTGTGTCTCAGATGAATTGTGCCATGATGACTCCTGTGTAGCCAAGAGTGATCAAAGGGGTTCTATTTTCATTTGCTTAATATTAGAGTTGACAACGTCCTCATTAGAGATGAATAAAAGTTATGTTAATATTTAATAAATAAACAGAATCTAAATGGAAAAAGTTAGCACCTTTGGACTAACAGGAGAAAATAAGCATATTACAAGATAAGAATGTGAAAATAATAAAAATAATGTAAAAAATAAAATATAGTAATTATCTGTGTATGTGCTATAAAGTGGCAAGTTGAATGTCTTGCCTATTATTTTTACAAATGCCATTTTGATAGCAGACTTCTGCAAGTTCAAAAATAGTGATCAAGCTTTGTGTATTTTATTAAAATACCTATAGTCAACATGCTCCATTAGTATCGCTCTTTATACCTTTGAAAAGATTAAGTTTTAGGAAAAAATGTTATGTTTTATCTCAACAAGAAGTCTTGATTTGTGTATGTTTTATATTTGCGTCTCTTATCCTGTGCATTTAAATTACAAAGACATTCCTTAGTTCAAATGAGCATGAAGTTGTTTGGCAAACTGAGATTACATAGCTACAAAATCCTTGGTAGATGGTATCTATAAATAGAGGTATCTAGGACGGAAAGCATTCTGAACACTACAAATGGGCCTTTCTCATAAAGAAGTGGAGAGGAGGAAAGCCTACAGCATTGATTTAAAAGATTATAATTAGAATTAGGTTCTGATAATTAGATCCCAGTAGACTGAGTTCAGACTTTCTTTTTCCTCAAACAAACAAAACATAAACGAGTGTAGGATGTCATTTCTGAAGGAATGAAAATAGAAATGGAACTTTAAATAAAGATTTTGGAGCAAAATGAGGCATTTTAATTCTTGCACCTGGAATCATTTCGTAATGAAATGCAAATTAATTCTAAAAATTTCTGACCTCTGTTTTGCTGATTGCAGCCTAAAAGCACTCATCTGGTTTTGAGGAAAAAAACAATGTGTACTAAGATGAAACTAGTCAGTGTATTTGAAATTTCATAATAAAGTTACGTGATTAGCTCGACAGCTAAGTGATTTCACATTTCCATTATCAATAACGATAAAAAAGCAAGAATGGAATACTTGTTACAAGGTGAGGGCGAAGCCATTATTATTATTTGTAAAACTTCATTGGCTTAAAATTTTGTCCTTCTTTTCCTAGTACGCTCTTACAAGATGCTCATTGTAGATGCATTCCTTAATTTATAAAAGAAGTGAAACTGGAGACTGCTTTTCAGCTTTGGAAAATATAAACCTGAGGTTCATTAACTAGCATTTATGAAAAAGAAGATATACTCTAATTGACAGTCTCTTATGCATGTTTAATGTGAGTAAGAATAATATTTCTGTGACAGTATCAAGTATATGAGTGAATTGAGAGGTAAAGGACCATTAAACTTCCTCTGGAGTGTTGCCTAATTATATTTAATTTCCTCATTCTACTGACCAATGTCATTCAGTTTATCTAGCAGGAAAACCAAAACTGGAATGTCGTTAAAAATAAAGACCATTAAAAAATTATGAGCCATCTCTAGATGAAGGAGTCTAGGCAAATTCACAGATATTAATAAAATAGCTATCATATAAGATGGGGAGACTAGAAAAACGTTTTGACATAATGAAAATAAGTCTTACCTGTTTATACTGATACCATTTCTAAAAAGCAGTTGAAGCTATTTATAATAAGAAAACCGAGACTTCATTTTCTATAGCTTTAACTACAGATTGAAAACCCGTACATAGGCCAAAAACAGAACAAAACAAAAATCAAGCAAAACATAATAATATAGGCTGATACCCAAGATACTTAACATAATTTATTATATTTTTTATGAAGTTAGGCTCTGAACTCCTTGAAGGCAAAAGTAAATGAAACCCACTATGACCACACTGCCTTAAGCTTTTGATTCTTTTTTAGCGTGTAGTGTAAGAGTGTACAATATAGGTGCATATTCGGTAAAGGTTTGCTGATGACATCATCCAGAGGTCATCTGGTTGAGTTATCAACGACTAAGTCATCTTTTAAATTCTCTCAGTGCTTTTATATTGTTCTTAAATAACTGAAAACAAAACAAAGCAAATGAAAAAAAAAACAAAAAAACACTGGTACTTGGCTTTCCTTCATTTTATTTCACTGTCCAGCTTGTTAGTGCTGGAAAGCTGAGCAGGGCAGAGTGGTTTGGTGATTGTCTGGGCTCCTCCTCTCAGCTTGCCTTTCAGTATGAGATATTACCGGGCAGTTTTCACTTGCAGCCCTTCTGTCCTCTTATAGTTCTCAGAGGTAACTTTTCATGTAAGAGTGAAAACAATTTACCCAGAAATGCTCTCCCCATGACAAGTTAGCTTTTCTCTGTTTTACAATGTTAGATTATATTTTGAGTTGCTTTGAAGCAAAATCTGTTGAAAACAGTTTAATAATTGTTGGCTAAAGACCACTAATAAGTACATTAGTAAGAGAAATCTATAAATGACCTTGGGGTGAGATTTGTGAAACCTCTGAAATTATAAGAAAATTTTGCATGTTTCAAATGCAATTTTAGTGGAGAGATGGCCAAGAGTTTCCTTTGGTTCTTGTATTATCATTAGATTTCAGAAATTGATAAAGTATTTTTTTAAAGCATGTAGAATTAATATCAACTATTTAAAAAACTAGGGAAAGTGGAAATCTCTTTTTATAGTCTCCCAAACACCTTCCCTGTTCTTTGCTTAAACATAACTACAGTCGTTTATTTAATCTATATGAATCCTATCTGCCTTTATGCTTTGCTATGTATGTATAGAACTCCTTTAAAGTATATCTTATATTAATTGTGTGTTTGTAAACATTTTCATAAATGTGTATTTTACTGTAACTGTCATAGACTATCTTGTTTTCTCAAGTGACATTTCATCTTTGATTTTCATGTTGATGCATATAGATCCTACTTCATTCATTTTAATTACTCAATGCAATTCCATATAATGAATATGTCACATTTAATCAATTCATTTCATCTCAATGGAAAAATATCAAAGTGCCCTCCACTTACTCAACTATGACAAGCAGCGTTGCAGAGAACATCTTTGCACATATTTCCAAGGAATGCCCTAGGCCAGGTGTAGAACTGGAAGTGTACTTGGGGCTCATAGAGTACGTACAACTTCTAACATGGTCAGAAAAAAGCCAAATGATTCTTCAAAGTTGTGTTTGTTTACATTCCCCCTAGGATGGGTTCACGGTTTTCTGCATCCAAAAGTGATGCTGTCGTCAGACTAATTTTTACAGTTCAATGAGTATAAAATAACATCGCATTGCTGCGTTAAATGCATGAATATCTCGTCAGTTTACTGTCTATTGGGTTTCTTTCTGTGACTCGCCCTTATTGTGCATGGTCAGTATTTTCCCCTAATGGATTAGTGTCTGTTTCTAGTTGTAATATGAGGTTTCTTTACATGTTTGGTTACTAACGTTTTGCTAATTATGTTTGTTGCCAATAATTTTTCCCCCTAATCTGGACCTGCTCTTTGAAATTTAACCATGGAGACAAATGTTTTATTATGTCTTAAATTTTTCTTATATCTTAAATGTTACTGTGAAAAATATATACTGATCTATTTCTTTATGATTTCCGCCCTTCATGTCTTCTTTTAAAAATTCTTCCCTTATCACATTTTCGTAAAATTAATCTATCTATCCTATAGAATCTTATAAAAAGTTTAAATTTTGCTTCTTTTTCTACTTAGACCATTAATCCACCTGACATTCTTTGATAGGTCATGTTTTTATAAATGTAGAATTTTATTTCTATGGCCACTGTTGACACGTGGCCTGCCTCTGTTCCAATATCAGCTGTCTCAGTGATGCCAGCATTATAATCTTGATATCCGGGAGGGTAAAACCCCACATGTGTTATTTACCATCTTTAGAACTGATTTAAATGTTCTTGACCTTTTCTAGATGACTTAGGATCATTTAAAAAATTTCAAGGAGTATCTGTTGAGCTTCATAGTGAAGTATCATTGAATTTATAGATTAATTTGGCAATGATTGATAGTCTTCTGAAATTGACCCCCCCATCCATGAACATTTCATTTTTATGTGTATGTTATATTTTCCTTTGTATACACCTGCTGTGCTTTTCCCAGGTACTTTTTGACATCTTTATCTTTTATATGTATGTGTTGTAACTTCATTTTAATGTGTCTGAATTTGCATTTATTTATCCTGTTCTGGTGTTCATGGTAGTTTGTTTGCTTCAGTTCTATTTTTTTTTTCCCTTCTGAGATGAGAACTCATGTCTTTCCCTAATTCTGGAAAATGTGCAGCCATTAGTGCCTTTCTCCCATTCTCTCTTTTATCCTTTCTATTCTTTTTGGAACTCTTGGAAGACTTTTAATACAGATAAAATCTTGCAAGAGTTCCAGAAGGAAAAAAATATGAAATATACAACTATATATATGCATGTACGTGTGTGCGTATCTTTTTTCATAGTCCCCAAATTCTCACTCATGTTCTCCAGCTGCATTAAACCCACTTTCAACCAGAACAAAGGCCTTTAGATCTTCACATGTTTGCCTTGCACTGAGATTCACTTGAAGAAAAGTCTGTGGATTGTCTTGGGGCCAGCTTTTCCTGAGCCTATGGGATTTTTCGTTATACAGTTATGTTTTAAGACTGTACAGATAATTAGTATAATAAATCATTAGGAAGTCTATTTCCAGACAATACCGTGGCACTATTCCTGATCAATAAACTGATAGACACTTGCAATTTTACTTCCTGAACCTGCTCCCTCTCCCACCATACATGCACATAAGCAGGTGTACATACTGCATTGCCTGTATATGTATGAGGATCCAAACCAATTTTCTAGGATATTCATTAAACATTTTTGCTGCTGATGATAAAATTTTATAAAGGTGCTATTGTTTCCCTGGAGGGGATTAGTGACCATGTAAACTATATAGCTTTTTCCCCTCATTGGTGTACAGTTGAGACCAGACCATTGCACATCAAAGAGATGGACTGGCTGGGTAAAAGTGCTTCATATCCCCCCCCCAAAAAAGAAAGGATTTTCTTGTTCAAGAAATGGGCTGACATTGTATTAACTTCTGATTACTTCTTGCCTCTACTTGTGTACTTTGCATTTTGCAAAATATGCTAGTCTTTACTTCTATTTCAACTATGTATATAAATCATCTTGATATCAATAAATTATCTAACTCAGAAGGTTCAAACATCAAGTGCTGCTCAATTCATCATTATTTTAAGTCTTCTGGACTACTCAGTGGCATTATACTGACATAATAAAGTCATATGGATTATAGATAAACTCCTGGGATACTCGAGACTTGAAACTATCATCCCTGTATGGTGCCAAGTAATACACTGTTGATTTGGACCAACAAGGTGAAGAGAATTAATTCTCCCCAGTCCCAGCTAGTATTTTAATTGAAACTGCTCCAAGAAAGACTCAGGTGCTGTAATTGTGTGGTAATTTGGTATGGCAGCTGCTAATTATGAATCAAGAATGAGAACAACTTTGGGGAAAATGAGTATGCCAAGATTCACCCATTGCAGAACCAGAATGTGAGCCAAACGGTAATTTGTGAGGTTATTAAAAAGACCACTAAAGTAAAAGCCTGGATCAGATGCCATGCAGCTACTTCTGAACTTTGAGTTAACTAGAAAGTGATCAGAGTTCGTTTTCTGGAGTCTTTCATTTATCTCTTCATTTCTTTAAAAGAGAAAGTCAAGATTGTAGGCTTATTGGATACTGAGTACTGGACTAGGTGTTTTCATATTTTAGCTTATTTGATTCTCACAGCCCTCTGAGGCCAGTATTATGCTCATTTTACAAATGATAAATTTGTGTCTCAGAGAGGGACACAAATTTCCTAAGGTTCTGTAACTAATCACCATTTAAATCTGGGTCTGTCTTTTCTTAAAGCCTGTTTACTTGCTTTGCAGCGGTAGTAGTAATGAATATATATTTGTATTAACATATGTTCTTCTAAATGTTACCTGGATGCTTCTTGACTTTTAAATCGTATCTAGTTTAATGGGGGAACTTTTTGAGACAGTGTGTTCATATTATCAACTAATTCAGGCACGTCTCTCCATCCTTGAGAACTTGTTCGTGGGGACTAGAGACGGATTACATTGTTAATGCAGTTACTGATATTTGCTTCGAGCTTCTGCACTTTATAGTCATGGCCCTTTGGATGGAAGGTAATGAACAGAAGATAGACTTACAGAATGTTAGATAATTTTATGGCTCTTTTGATGCCTAAGAGCCTGGAAAAGGGTAAAGATATCAGTGGGTGCTGCAAGGGCCAGGAAGCAATAGACAGAGGGAGAGGCTATACCCCTCAGTTGCTCTGGAGTTGGTTGGATGTCCTGAAATGGAGCACAGGGAGAGGCCTCTATATCTCTGCACTGGGTCACTGGGGGTGGGTTTCCTCTAGAGGGAAGAGTGGTTTGAGATGAGGTGGCTTTCTTCAGCACTACAGGGACTATATGCTTTAGTCTATCTATTGGTTTCTATTACCATATAACAAATTACCGCGAACTTGTCATTTCATAGTTTCTGTAGATCAGGAGTCTAGGGGCAGCTTAACTGGGTCCTCTGCAATTCTGCTATCAAGGTGTTGGCCAGCATTGAGTTCTTGTCTAGAAGCTTAAGTTTGAGAGAGTCTGCTTCCAAGTTCACTTAGGAGATGTGGTAGTATGTGTTTCCTTGTCGATGTGGAACTTAGGGTAGCTTGCTTCTTTATACCCAGTTAGGAGAGCAAGCTTCTAGCAAGATGGATTCCTATAAAGTGTGACATAATCACATCCCATCCCCTTTGCCAGTATAACATAAGCACGAGGGGCATTCCATTTTCTTTGGCATATTCTACTGATTAAAGGAAAGTTGCAGGTCCTGCCCACACTCAAGGGCATGGGATTACATGAGGGTGTGAACACCAGGACGTAGGGACCAGTGAGTCTGCCTGAAGGTCTGTCCAGGCCAGTGCAGATGGAGAAATCAGTGTGGCTGATCCAATGACTACAGCAACTATTTGTGTCACCTTCATGTCACAGAGTTAGTGAAATTCCATGAAGCCAGTAGAACAACAAGGAGACAGCTGAGGCAGGTTTCAGGGAAAATAGGACTTTAAGTTATCACTCTGTTTCATAGGTAAGAAAATGAATAATCGGAACAGCCTATGCCTGCACTTACTGCTGGAATTACTTCTAGTCAGGAAGTGAGAGATTGGGGGATTATAAACTTGGGCTGCTAGATGAGACCTTTGAGATCACTCCTATTTGGAGCTGTAAAGTAGACAAGTGATTTAATAAACAATAAATAAATAAAGTAGACAAGTGAATGAAGTAGTTCAAAGTGAGATGCCGATTACCCACAAGACCAAGACAGGGCCAGCCATAGAGGCTCAGGCTGCAGGGCGCAGTGTTTGTGCCATTGCACTCTAGCCTACAAAAAACAAACACAGGAGACTAAGACAGAAGCTCAAATGATCTGACTTCCAGTTCAGTGATGTGCCCACCATATCAGACCAACCCCTCGTCTCCTAGTTGTCCGTACTTTTGTAATTCTTATTTTTAATGTCTATTTAAGTGCATTGCATTTGAACAATGTAAAATTCATCTTAATTATAAAAGAAACAGTTATAGATCTAGGGCCCTTACTACTCACTGGTCCCCAAAGAAGGAAATGGAAACCTAAGACCAAAAGAAATAAAGATGAAAATAAATTAAATGAAAAAGAAAAAGGAAAGAATATTTCGCTTCATTTTCAGCTTTGTAGTTCCAGATAAAATTGAAAAGTATAATCTTAAAACTCTCAAACTCATGGACTTACTTTCATTATGAAGGAATTGGTGTTTTTATTTATCGCCCAACTCCCCAATATTCCCTGTGTGAATTCAAACATTTAGTGCATTTAAGAAGTATCACCAAGAAATGCCCACAGTCTACTCTGTTTCCAGATTGGGGATGTTTTCACTAATACAGTACTTACTTCACCCTCCTAGGAAAGAAAGCAGCTCTCTCCTCACTGGTCTGGCTGGGTGGAGTAAAATAATGGTCTTCATTTGTGTGATATAAATCTGGATGCGTGCCTTTGCAGGGGGGTTGTAATTCCACGTCTGACCGGCAGGGAGCTCTACGGTGAGGCCTGCTTATGGGATCATAAAATCAGAGTGGCAGGATTATAAAGAGAAGGAAGATGAGGTGGAGGGAACTTTAGAGGACAGCTTTGGTAACCAAGGCATGAGGAGGACCCTATAGAGGGATGATGAGGGGAGAGAGAGGTAGGAGCATGTGCTAGAGAAGCCAGTTTACAGGAAAAATCAAGAGGATGTATGACTGGTTGAATGAATTGGAACAATAATACTAATAATTATATGAATAATAATGTACCTTGCATTTATATGCTGTGTTATGCATTATGTTATGTTCCAATAAAGTCTATTATATAATCGATCAAAGTATTACATATTCCTCCTTTCCTCTGAGAGGGTAATTTATTTCAGGGAGAAATAAACTGTCACAGGGAATCTTCTAAGTCAAAAGTTTATTTACCATCAAGATTAATGACACACAGTCACTTCAGCAGTTAACAAAGTACATAGGATAATTAACTTTCATACATTTGAAATTTTAATGCAAATAAAACCCAAATAGAATAGTAAAAACTTCAGGAAAATGTGTCAAGTTGCAGATGATGCATGAGGTTATCACCACTATAACCTGGAAAACTTAGTACTCGGAGGAGAGAATTCGGGGCAGCACGTGCCAGCTTTTATGAAACTTGCAAAGATGACTGCGTGGTGACTCTCGTTTCACGGTGCTTAGCTGCCACTGAGGCATGAGAACTCTAAAACGGTCCTAATAAATGTGGAGAAATGCCTTTAAACCAAAGCAAAGTATTAAAGGAAACCCTTTATAGATGTTGAATTTCCCTAATCTAATTGGTTCTATCACGGTGCATGGCTGGCTCTCTGTGAATGTCTTACTAATAGTGTTATGATAAGTTTTAGTCACATGATATTTTGTAATTATAAATTATGTAACTCCTAATAGTAACGTTATCTTTGCGATGTGGACAGCAGCATCATATGTCTAACTTGGCTACTGGGCTTCAAGTGCATTTTAAATTAAACTATGAAATTTCCAGCATTCAGTATGTTTTGGTCCACACAAATGACAATTTCATCTGGTTTGACCAGGTATTTGCCACTTCTCCTTGGCATTATCTAGGTATAGGCCAACAAATGTGAAAACCAAGTTTTGTTTACCCCATTGAAACGCGTTCCAACCACAGGTGGTCCACGGGTGTGCCAATTTTAACAATGCTCCAGCATTCACTGGATTGCCCGTGCTTTAAGCCTGGGTATCACTCTCACTCCTTCCCTGTTCCTCACAACTCACATTCAGCTTATCTGCAGTTTCTCTCAGTTCTGATGGAAAATTCATGTTTAACTGACACTTCTCTCTGTCTCCACAATGAACAACCTAGTCTGTCACTGTCTTTTACTGAATTCATGCAAGAGGGTCCCACCTAACTTTCCACTGTTGCTTTCCCCTAACCCAGTCTCTAAACAAGCATAGGAACATTTAACCAGGCAAATCAGATTATGCCACTCCTTTGCTTGAGACTCTCCAAGGGGTTCCCATGTCACCTAAACTCCAAGCTACCTACAGTGGCCAGTGGCTGCAGACTGAGGTCCAGACTCTTTCTGATCTCGCCCCTACTCCCTTATCTGCCATTCTTCAGGTCCATTGGAGACAACTGAACAGCCTCTCTTGGGTCCTCTGCCGTCCTCTTTTCCTGAAAACTCCTCTTGATCTTCACGCACTTGGCTTCTTCTTGCCAATCAGGTGCCAGCTTGAATGACAGGTCTTTTCAGAGATTTCCCTGACAGCATATTCTAAATAGTCACCCTCATCTGTCACCCTTCATCATGCCGTCATTTCACAAACCCTTCTGCAGAGCACTTGCCACCATTGGACGTTGTCTTATCCATCTATTTTTCTAGCAGGATGTTAGTACAAAGTTTTAGTTGGGAAACATTCCTTTACAAAGGGAAAAAGGGGAAATAAAGATTCAAAGTAGGGCTGAGGGAAATCAGGTGGACGGCTATAAAAGTCCTTCACTCACAAAGAGAAAATTACAGAATCAGAAAAATGGCGTTTAACAGATAATTTAGGGAGAGTTTCTTCAGGTAGCTGTTGGAACTCCATTATTAAAAATTAGGTTATATAAACTTATAATTAATAAGCTATTCTATATTAAAAACAAAGATAATAAATATGCCAAATGTATCACTTCCTAATTATGTTGCTGTGTTTTGTTATTATCTATACTCTTTTCAAGCTGTCCCCCTGGGTAGAGTGCTTTGACATCACAGCTCACAGCAACCTCTAACTCCTGGGCTCAAGTGAGTCTCCTGCCTCCACCTCCCAAGTAGCTGGGACCACAGGCGCCTGCCACAATGCCTGGCCTTTTTTTGGTTGCAGCCATCATTGTTGTTTGGTGGGCCCGGGCTGGATTCATACCCGCCACCTTAGGTGTATGTGGCTGGCGCCTTAGTCACTTGAGCCACAGGCGCCAAGCCCATTACCTATACTCTTGATATTACTATGTCCAGTGAGCTGTGTGGTAGAAATACTGTATACACATCTTCCCGACTTTATTTTTTGGTGACATTATGTTGTGCTTGGAATTAGTCATAATGGAAGTGTTTATATCAAGAAATTGGCAAACACTATGAATCAGGGCTTAATTTATTGGTTGTTCAACTTAAAAAAGTAATCGAGAAAATGTTACTGGTAGTAATTGAGAAAATGTTAATAGTGCAGGCTAAACTTGGTGTTTGTTTGTAGTTGTTACATTATCAATAGAAAAAATTGAAGGAATACTCAAATATTCCAAAACTATCCCCATCAATAAAAAGTCAGCATATCACTCGGGCAAGTGAAGTTCTGGCATACTTTCTGATTATTTTATTTTCATATTATTCATTAATGTAAATAAAAATACCAACCAATATGCATGCTGGGATAATACACGCTGATTAGCTGCAACTACATGCTGGCTACAGATAGATATAAAAGTTTGTCAAACATCACTTAAATCATTCTATGAGAAATACATGACCATGTAGAATTTACAATAAAGAGCATTGCATATTTTATTGTTCTTATAATATTGGAGATAAGGTCTCTCTCTGTCACCCCAACTAGAGTACGGTGACATTATCATAGTTCACTGCAACCTCAATCCCTTTGGGCACTAGAGGTCTCCCACCCCACCTTCCCAAAGTGCTAGGATTACAGGCATGCGCCACGGTGCGCAGCCTCAGTTTGTTATTGCTTGTAAGTTGTCTGTTAAACCTCCTTGATATCAGTCAAATTGATAATAATCATACACATACTTTTTGTCTTCTGAAGAGCTCTTTGCATAGCGCAGGCACAGACACATGTCTGGCCAAAGGTGAAGCAGTTTACTTCTTTTTCACCTTAAGAGAGAGCAGGGAGCGCGTCCCCACAGTCGAGGCAAGGGGGACTGTGAATTGGTGACTTACTTAATGTGCCAGTTGAGACATGGATCACCTCGCTGCTGTGAGAAGGGGGGCTTCAGTGACTTCCCAGCACCCCAGGCAACGTCGGGGCAGACTGGGAGTTAGTGTTTTCTATGGACCAGAGATGAGTCTCACACGAGACAAATTCTTACCTTCACAAGCCCGTCCCCATCAAATTCCCAAAACAGGAAAAAAAAAGTCTAAAGCTGTATGAAATCTTCAGTCTAAAATGAAGATCTGTAAACTGCAGAAGGTAGAAACTTAGTTTCAATGAGTTGAAGAAAAAGTTTCTCATTCACAAAATGAATTTAAATACTCTTTGTATGAAAAAAGCTAGGCATTAGCTGTACATGTTCAGAAATATTTATTTCACATATTTTCCAAAGAACATTCCCAAACATGTTGAAGGATATCATTGGCGAGTAAGAAATCTGTAATTCCTATCAGAACGAGTCAGTGCTGGCTGAGATAAATCGAGCACTTTCCATCAACCAGATGCAGCAGTCCTGAGAAGAAGATATGATTTCATCTTTGTCCAGTTGCTGTTGCAGAACTCGAGTGGGTCAAAGCTTGTCCAAGTTCCCTCAGTTAAGATGTAGAATTTCAAGCACAGGTGGAACGCATCTTAGAACACAGGTTTTTCCCACAGGAGCGTTTGTTTCCCAGGAAGGGCTTCAACTTGAACATGATGTTCCTTTTGGATTTAACATGGTTAAGGGGCAAAGTAGATGAGCAGAACGGATTTTGCTGGCTTTCATATACGCATCAGACAATTAGATTTCCCTGCCCCTGTTATTTTTAGTCCTCTGTCTACAGACTCACAGCATTGATCTACAGGAAAGCTTGTGTTTTCTGTTGTCATGGTACACTTCCCAGAAACAAGATAGGACGTGTGTTCCCTTTTGAAAACAATTGATAAGTTCCATGGTGATAGAAACATTTCATTTTCCAAGTCATTTGTCTACTCATAATAAAAGGATTTGTAGTTGTGTGTTGATTTCCATCATCCAAGTCCATTCCCTTTAGTGGATTTTTAAAAATTAATACTTCCCTACTTAAATTCTGATCTCACAAAGTGGCCATTCATTAACTCAGGGAGCAACTCAGCTATTTTTTTCTGGGAAATGGGAAATCTGGTAAATGGTTTGTACTTCTGCTTTGTCAAAAAACATTTATTTTTCAGAATTGTATGGGAACATTTAATGACACTATAAATTTTATGCATTCAGTCACATTGTGGGTGGAGGCTTTGGGGACTGTGTGACCTTCTTAATGGTGCATTGGCTGGGTCTTGGCACCATGGCTTTAGCTCAGCTCCTAATGGACATTAATCCATAGTGTATAACCTTCAGGTAGCACAATTGGTTATTTGTATCCAAGAGAGTTCCAAAATTATCTCCTTTCATTTTAAGAAAATTATCTATGGTTTTTGAATAAAAAATATTTCTAATCAACTACACAAAACCTCTTACGTTTGAGGGGAAAGGATACATCTTGCAAACCTTTATCCCAAGGCACTAATTCTTTAGTTCTTCCATTCATTCACCCAGGAAGCATTTCTTGAGTTTCTGCTATATATGCCAGGCACTGCGTTAACTGCTGAGGCAGGGTCCATGGAGTATCTTACAAATTATAATTAATCAGTACATTTTTACAGTTAAAATATGAAGTAAACTTTTCTTGGTCCACATCGTGTCTTTCCTGGAGAAGTCATGATAATAGTAAACTTGATGTATCTAGCATTCGCTCTTACTTGCATCTCGGGACACAGACAGGGGCCCCTTCCAAAAGAGGGCTAGGGTATATTTCAGATTTTAATTAGACAAAATAAGACTTCCCCTGCCTTAATTTGGTGCTCTACTTAGCAAGTCATCATGAAGGCATGATAATATCTCATAGAAAATTATCAGACTGCTAAATCAGAGTCCAGGGGAGACAAAGAAAATGTTGATGTAACACCAGCAGAGATTGTTCTGAAGGTTCTGTAATCAGCAGGGTCCCACGAGCCCTAGCTAAGCTAGACCATTTCCAAACACAGACAGCGGGTGGGGAGCGGGGATTTGAAATGTGGAAGAAGAGTAGGTAGATTTGGAAGATGATATCTTCCAAAGTTCATGCAAACACCCTGAAGACAGATAGAGAATCTTTCCTGAATAATTCTTAATATAACAAGATAGAACTTTGCCCTCATAAAGAATGGAGGTCAGGGAACTTTGGAATAGATGACTATTCTTTGGACTCAAACCACAGAAAACAATTTTCCTGCAAATATAATACATCCATTTGTCTTTAGCAGAAAATAAATGAAATTATTTCAAAACGGTATCCCAGAGAAGGCCTGAGGCACAGTCATATTTAAACTGTATGAATGCTGAGTGACATGATTGCATAGTTCAGTGTGGTCTGGATTATTGAAGCAAATCATGGGGGTATACTTGTCTATTCATTTTCCTACGTGTTCTTGACATTAGTATCTAAGGACTACCCTGAGGCCTATCTTAATGTCCTCTTGGGAATGGATACAAGCACTGAAGTAAATTATTAACTTTTCTCTGGACAGGTCCATTAATATTCTGTGAATTATTATAGCTTTATTTGTTTCCCATAAGTTATTCTTGGTCTCTTTCCATTAAAGAGAAATCCACTCTTCCTTAATTTATGTCTTGTGGTAAAGGTAAATGCAGCTAACTGTGCTTTGAATCTATTTAATCCCAAAATTATTTCTTTAAGTAAACTTTTCTGTATCCTCAGGAGCCTCTTTTCCTGAAAATACTGAAGAGAAACTTCCCTTAATTAAGCATAAAAAACAGTTCTCTGACTTGAGTTGTTCTATAAATGACAATCTGTTCCATAAGGTTACAGGGTCACAAAAGCCGGAATCTTTGGTAGTTTTTGAAAACGGATACTGGAGGATCTGAAAAGCTGCTCTGTTTCAGTCTCACATAGACAACTGTGGAAATGTTGGGATCCCACAAGTGAATACTTAGGCAAGGAGGTGACAGTTATCAGGACGTAATCAGGAAAGTGGACATGAAGTGACTAATTGTTTGTTTTTCTTCTGCAGGGTCCTAGTAGAGGTGATTTTAAGCGAAATAGATTAGATGTCATAGCAATAGATTTTGCCACTTTTTTCATGACCTGTATTATATCTGTGAGTTCTATAATATATTATCTCATTTTCCCCATATTCTTTATATGCTACTCTGTATAGTTTTCAGAAATGTAAAGGTGTGCGGGACCTTAAAAATAATTCCATACAACTTTCTCGCTTGATAGATAAAGAGAAACCCAGAGAAGCTAAGTTATCTGCTAAGGTCAAATCACTTCTAGCTATAATACTTTAAGAGACCATTTGTGAAATTCCATTATGATTTCAGTGGAAGTCACTAAAAATACTAGTGATACATTCAGGACCCCAAGGTCAGTGAGTGATCTTGAATTGCTGGGTCCAGAGCTAATGAAAATTCCACTGAAGCTGTAATAGCTTAGATACTAATTATGTTAATAATTCTAGACCCCTCGAAATGGGTTGTGTCCTAGTCATTGCCTGAAATGGTGACAGTGTTAGTAACTGAAGTTGTGCCTTCCATTTACTCTCCCTTGGACAGTAAAAGTGGTGCTTCAGGCATCTTGACCAAATCTTTGGAAAATCAATTACTGTTGAGTTAGAGCTGAACAAAATAGTTTGGAAAGTGTTTAATTTATTCCTCATAACATCTATGCTCATAAAGTTCCTATAATCTGTGATCTCTGGCTGACTCCTCTGTGATCCCTGACAGAAAACTCATTTTCAAACCCCTTTTTTGCGCTCTTTCCCATGCTATCCTTCCAAATAAGAAAATAATTAAAGGAAAAGAAAGAAAAAAATCACACAGTGAGATAGGAGCAAATCAGCCTAGCTATTATTAGAATAAAGCCTGTTTCCCTAACTAATCAAAATTCACAGTAAGTGTGAGGGAAACAAAGCCAAACTGGCAGAAATAATACAGTTGGACTTAGGAGCGACTTAGAGCACAGGCATAGCTCATAAAAAGGGTATTTGGAAAGAAATCTGATGGCTGTGAGGTGAGAAGTTAATGGTAGCATGAAGCTGACAGTCTCTCGCTCTTTCTGAAAGGGTCGTCTACACGCAAGCGTGTATTCACTTCACTCCATCTACGTTCAGGCACGTGTCCACTCCGCTCCACCTACGTCCAGGCACGTGTCCACTCCGCTCCACCTACGTCCAGGCACGTGTCCACTCCGCTCCACCTACGTTCAGGCACGTAGTCACTCCACTCCACCTACGTTCAGGCAGGTAATCACACCACTCCACCTATGTTCAGGCACCTGTCCATTCCGCTCCACCTACGTTAGGCACGTGTCCACTCCACTCCACCTACGTTCAGGCACGTGTCCACTTTACTCCACCTACGTTCAGGCAGGTAGTCACTCCACTCCACCTACGTTCAGGCACATGTCCGCTCCGCTCCACCTACGTTCAGGCAGGTAGTCACTCCACTCCACCTACGTTCAGGCACATGTCCGCTCCGCTCCACCTACGTTCAGGCACGTGTCCACTCCACTCCACCTACATTCAGGCATATATTCACTCCACTTTCTTTTTTTTTACCTCCATCTCTTCCTTCCTCTGTTCCTTTCTCCCTTCTCTCTCTGTTTCCATTCTTTCTTTTTCTTCCCTCTTCTTCCCTCTCTTCTCCTTTCTCTTACTCTTTCTCCTTCTATTCTTTTCTCCTTTCTTCCTTCTCTTCCACTTTTTCTTTCTTTCCGTCTCTCCATTTCTCCTTCCCCGTTTCTCTTAAATTCATTTTTCTTCTTTTCTCTTCTTTTTTCTCCCATTTCTTTCTAGTAACATTTTTTTCAACCTCATCTTCTGTTTCACCCTTGACACCAGGTCCTGGAGGCCAGAACACATGGCATCTAGCGGCTCCACGCTCAGACCATATAGGGAAAGGCAACTGACATGTTATCAATACTAAAATCATGTGCTGAGTCCTAAAACTCATGGAGTTTGAGGGTTTTGGAGTTGTAGTTTTGGAGAAGGGGTTGCTCTAACTAACCCAATCTGAGGTGACTTGACAAGGCTTCTTAGAAGAAATGATGCCTGTTTTGTGTCTTAAAAAACAGTAAGAGTAAGCCAATGGAGAAGGGTGTTGGGATGCAGGAGGGAGAGCGAAGGATCCTGCCAGAGAAGCAGTGTGTACAAATAAAGGAGAGAAGGAAGGAAGATGGTGAAGAAAAAGAGAGAGAAGAGCACAAAGATTCAAGGAACTACAAATGCTTTGGCATAGAACGTGGATTTCAGGTCTTCATACTTTACACGTGTGCTTTATATTAATATACTATATATTCATCCCCCAAATATGAGTGCTATTAGAAAGGAAACCATATTATTGTTTGGACAGTGCATATCACAGTGTGAAAGGTTTGCCACATCACATGCAAGTTTTGGATTTAAGATAAACAACACATGATTTTTTAAGTACATCCCATGTAATATTTTTATATGGTTATACTAAGAAAATGATCCATTATTTATATGAAATTCAGATGTATCTGCACAGGTGTGCTGACCAACCCTACATGCAAAGCATCAGGTAATTAATAGAACTGCAGTGAACAGATCACCAAGTCAGTCTATAGTGTATAACAAAGTCCCAGGAGAGTCTGGTAGGCAGCTACCAAGTTGACGTCAACAGTCTTGCAGTTGTTGAAATCATGGGCCAGTGTCAATCAAAAACAATGCGTAAAGTGAAAGAGAATTGAGGATAGATCCCTGAGGAGCAACAAGTTTAAAGATAGCACAGAAAGATATCCAAGAAGGAACTTTGTTCACTGGAGTAGACTTGGGAGGATGCAAGGACGTGAGCTAAGAGGGGGAGAAGTCAGCAGTGTCAAACACTTTAGGAAAGTCAGGGCATAAAAAATGTCCTTTGATGTCAGCTTTGAAAGTCTCATGGTGGCTTCCACACCCTAGTTTGGGGTGAGTGCTAGCCAGAGCTCAGGGGGTTGACAGTATTTTGGCATGGAACATGTCAAGGGCACAGAAACATGGCACCCTGATGCCCCTTTCCAAAATCAGTGTTGTCAGATTTAGCAAATAAAAGGTCAGGGTGCCCAGCAAAATGTGAATTTCAGATCAACAATGAATAAAAGTATAACCATTGCTGAAGAAAAGAGAGGGAGGTAATGCCCATGCAGGGATCATTTAAAGATTGGAAGATCCCTGCTGCTGCCAAGTAGTGTGGAGGTGGAGGCTCAGGTGAGTTCAAGATTCAGCTTCACCCATAACCCACCACATGGTCAAGGAAGGCCTTGCTGCTGGAGTTGTAATCAATGCTAACACTACTTTATAAGAGATGCTGAAGACCACCCGCCCTCATTCATGATGGCCTTGCAGGTGGAATCCATGAAACTGTCACAGCCTTAGACAAGCACCAAGCCCACCTTTCTGTGCTTGCAACCAACTGTGATGAGCCTATATATGTAAGATGGAGGCCCTTTGTGCTGAACACCAAGTCAACCTAATTAAGGTTGAGGAAAAAAAGAAAAAAAAAAGGAATGGGTGGGACCTTGTGAAAGTGACAGAGAGGGAAAACCCCACAAAGTGGCTGGTTGCAGCTGTGTACTAGTTGACCATGGCAAAGAATCTCAAGCCAAGTGTGTCATAAAAGAGTACATCAAAATAAATAAATAAACTTTGGCTCATGTTCTTTAAAAAAAGAAAGAAGAAGATGGGAAGATCCAGGATGAAGTTTGTATGTGGAGAGGTGGGGAGCAGAGGGCGGAATGAAGTGGAAGGTCTAGGAGCAATTACTCAAAGGCAAAGAATTTAGCTTCCAGGTCTCAACCTCTCATCTCGAGCCTGGTGCATTTCACGATTAGAATTTTCCTTAGACAAGTAATATGGATCATATTTTCAGTTGAGACCTCGCTAGGGGTTCTATAGGAACCTCATAATCAAATATATTTAATATTTTTATAGAAAAGAATGAAATAAATATTTTTAAAAACTAGGATACAGACTATAAAAATAGCCTCATTTAAGTTTATTTATTTATTTATTTTTGTAGAGACAGAGTCTCACTCTATCGCCCTAGGTAGAGTGCTGTGGAGTCACACAGCTCACAGCAACCTCCAACTCCTGGGCTTAGGTGATTCTCTTGCCTCAACCTCCCAAGCAGCTGGGACTACAGGTGCAGGCCACAGAACTCAGCTATTTTTTTGTTGCAGTTTGGCCAGGGCTGAGTTTGAACCGGCCACCCTCAGTATATGGGGCCAGTGCCCTACCCACTGAGCCACAGGCGCTGCCCACTCATCTAAGTTTAGATTTGGTTTTTGCCACCAATGGGTTATATTAACCCTTTGAAACTCTTCTGTACCTATTTCAAAACTTTCCAAACTTTGTAATTGATGGGAAGGTATTAAGCATGTTTCCAGTTCCCTGCTTGGCCCTGGGACAGATGAGGCAATAACATTAATTTTCTCTTAAATTTATGACATGCAGTAACATAACTCTTCTTCCCAGTCAGCTATACAGAGTTCTGTGTTGGCTGAGATGCTTCTGGTACTACTCTGTTTTGCAAAATCAGGGTAAATTATGGGAAAATAAAACAAAACAAAATTAAAAGCAAGAAAATAAAAACAAAGTGGCCAGCGAGGCTTGGGGGTTTATTTGGGGAAGGAGACAGAGACTGATGGAAAGACAGAAGAGTGATTCTCAGGATACAGGGTAAAAGGGAGGAGAGATATGCTCTGGCTGGGAACTAAAGCATCTCTTTTTAATGTGACTGTGAGCTTGGAGTGGAGGAGGAAGGAAACTGGAGCAGTAGCCAGCACGGGATGAAACAGTGAGAGAGAAAGGAAGGTGAACAGAGATTGTAGAAGAAGATATGTTAAACATAACGAATGTGTTTCCCTGTGGAAATCTGAAAGAGTAAAACATGAGATTACTTTTAATTAGCCTTTTAAAAAGCCAGATTATATTTGAGTATGTTCAGGTGCCAGGCCTAGACTGTGAGCTCTCCCAACTTTGTATGAGTTAAAAATTGTTATAGGGATTTATTGAAGATAGATAGATAGATAGATAGATAGATATTTTTTTTCAGTTTTTTGGCCAGGGCTGGGTTTGAACCCACCACCCATATGGGGCTGGCACCCTACTCCTTTGAAAAAAAAAATTGTTATAGGGGAGGGGTAGTGGAATTGCAAAAACAAAACAAAACAAAACAAATGGAGGGAAGGGGGGCACTAAAAAGACATATTATTATTACTATTTTATTATTTTATTAAAACCTCAAAGGGACTGTTTCATAGCTAGAGCATGGAGATAAATGATAAAACATGAACACTTCCCCATGGAACTGTGAGGATAATGTATCTTTCCTAGGGAAGCACAAGAGTCTGTTCCCATATTCATATATTTAGGAACAGTTATGACTTAGGCACTGGCCAATCAGAATGGGCGTAGGCTAACATTCTAAAACAGGTCCTAGAAGTCCAATCAGTGGCTTGGTCAAGGATGGTCACTAGTGTTCAGCAGACAGCCTGGGTGGCCAGGATTATAGGAAGGACATTTAGGGAACTGGCGGAAGCACCTATCCATCAATCACTTTGGCAGTTATTTAGTATTTTAATTACCAACATACATAAGCATCCAAAGATCAGCTCTGAGGATCACAGGAAAGTTTCAGCCCTAGCCCAGTGCTCAACATCAGATCACAGCGCTGCTGGCTGGTTTTATCTCTCAGCCCCAAGGACTGATAAAGGAAAGAAAAGAAGTGGTTGGGGGCATTTGCTTTGGAGTTCCACTGGCAGGGAGCCATGGTATTTGTGCCCTCATTCCTTTCTCCTTTCTCTCCTCACTGGCTACTCTGCCCCTGGGTGATTTCTACTCCTGACACACTCAACCTCTTCCCTAGCTTCAGGAAGACAGAGATTTATGCCTTTTTAAAAAAAAAAAAAAAAAAAAAAAACCTGATTCCCATTCATTATTGAACTATTTTTCTGAATAAGTCAACGAGTAAATCCACCTCCCTCTGCCTCCATTCTAGCTGTGAAAACATAGGAAGCAAAGAGTCCATACTGAAGGAAGGGACTAAAAGTCCAAGGGAAATTCTGAGATTATATTTCCATACACAGTTGTAGTTTAGTCCATAACAACAGTACTAGAGATGATTTAAAATCTATATATACGTAGGAAATCTGGGACTAGTAGGCACTTTGCAATTGAATAAAATCCAAATACATTAATATGGAGAAAAGGTTCAAGCACCTGACCTCCACCTTACCCCCTAGACTGGAATCCTGCACCTGTGATCTTGCTCCCGACACTCTGGCCACACTGGCTCTCTGTTTGTTGTCTGTGCACACCAAACTCTCTCCACGGGGCCTTTGCACTTGCTCTTCCTTCTGCTTCAGCTACTCTTCTCCCAGACCTTCGCGCGGCTGGATCTTCCTGTCACTCGGGTCTCAGGTTGGGGTCTGCTTCTCAGTGGCATCTTCTCTGAACACCCTATCAAGTCCAGGACCCTCTCCCCATTTGTTCAAGTCCATGCTCCATTACATTCTCCAGTTTCATTTTTTCTTGGCTGTTACTACACTCTAAAATCATTGCTCATTACAGTCTAAAATCATGTTGTCTGTTCATTGTCCCCTTGATTCACTGTGCTCTCACCACCAGAATCCAAACACTTTGATAACTGACATCAGGTGGTTCTCCGAACCTGGCATGCTCTTTACACACAGTGGGTGCTCAATAACCAGCTGTTTGAAGAGTATATGTGATAGTGGGAGTAGACAATACCAGTGCCCTGTGAATAAAATGCGTATCTGTGGCCTGACCTTGATTCCTCACCATCACTTACGAATCCATGTCTTTGGAGAAAGAAGGTCTAAGTTTCATAGAGCATTTGTGGGGGGAGGGGAAACTTGTCCTTTCCCCTAAAAGTTTGTTGAAAGATCAACTCACAATTAAGGCAGATTAATAAAAGAAATTATTTGCTGTGCATATGAGGATAAATCACAGAGTGGTAACTCAATTTTCCAAAGGGATTCAGATAGCTTTATATAGGCTTTGGGGGTGGGGATTGAGGAGTAGAGGACCTAAGCAGTTGCTCAGGAACATGAATGGATGGAGGAGAAATAGATTTGCTTGTCTAGGAGACACATGTTTATGACCAAATGTTTTGGGCCAGGTCCACTTATGTTTCTAACCATTATTCCTGAAATATTTTGAGATAATGGAAAGGAGGAAGGGACATCAATTGTCTCCTTTGATCCTCTGATCTAGTAAAACAAAACTCAGAGGTTATCAAACTATTATTTAATGTAAGTCAGTCTCCAAAATTTGATTTTGCACCATTATCTTATATATTTTATGTCAGGGTTATTGTCCTTGTTTGTCATTTTTTTTTCTTTTTAAGTGGGGGTAAAATACAGAAATAGGAAGAAATACTCCTGATGGTTTGTTAATTTAATTAATTTTGCTATTTGGTAAGTTTTAATAATGCACATAGGGCCAGTGATAAACTTCAAAACCAATATAAGAAGTTACAAACTTAAAAAAATCTCATTGAAAGAAGAGTCTGACTATAAGAGGAACTACAGGGAAGTATCTTTTCATATTCCAGAAAAAAGTCCTTCTTCTTGCCAGAGTGGCTGGATTCACTAATACCTAATTATCCACCATCATTGACTTTTATTATGATTGGTTTTCTAATAGGTGATATTAATATTCAGTGTTTGAATATGTTCCCTATTAGTGTGAGGAAAAGCCAATAATGTGACACTAATCTCATATTTAATGTGATTTATTCTTTTAATTTTTATGATGGCTCCTGATCATTCCATATTTTTAATATTCACATTTCAAGGTTGTTAGAGTCTTTTTTTTTCAATTACTTCTGTTTCTGCGTAATTGGTATCATTTTACCTCACACTGTCTCTCTTAGGTGAATAATAATAACGCATCATTATGCCTCTTTACCAACAGGAAGATTCAGAGACATTAAAGTGACTTACCTCATTCTTTGGAAGTTCTTAAGTTCTGTTTTGAGCTTTGGCGTTTTCTTCTTCCTTCCCTCTATTTCTTCCTTCTGTTTGTTCTCTCTTTCCCTTGCTCCCTTTCTTCTCTCTCCTTCCCTTTTCCTTTCTGTTTCTCTTCTCCCCCTCCTCTCTTCCTTTTTCTTCCTTCTTTTTTCTTCATTTTTTTCCTCTAAAGAATTTAAGAAAAATTAGTTTGTGCTATTTTGTAAGGAGATGTTATAAAGTGGCCCTTTATATTCAAGGAAAGCGCTTCCTGGGACACGTCTTACCCTCCCTTGGGCTCTCAGTGCCGCTAAGAAGGAGATGGCCACCTCAGTGTGGTTGGGAAAGTGCTGAGTGGGGGATTCATGTTCTCACACCCCAGTCTCATTCCTCCTTCTGATGCAAGGCCACAGCCTACAAGTGCCCTGTGACTGTCCCCTCTGCTGCTGTGGCAGAGAGTGCATCCCGTGATCTCGATGTTGACAATACACTAACCACACAGCCATCCTGCGTGCTGCAGTGCTCTCATAAGCTGAATAGTCTTGAGAAGGCACAGATGGGACAAAGAGCGAACTCTGTGCACTTGAAATCTAACTTAACATTTTTCCCTCAACCTGATTCTCTGTACAGACTCTTCCCGTTCTCTTCATTTGCATCATTCTTCCCTTCTATCATCTTCCTTCAAAAGATGCAAGTTACCTTCGGCTTTTCTGTCTTTCCATCCCTAACCAGTTCTGTAAATTTTTCTTTTATTATGTCTAAGCAATCCATCTCTTTTACTTACTTCTAGGCCTGTATTTACTTCTACTCTGCACTCCTATATACCAACTACTAGCCTTTTAAAATTTCTTTTGCCTTCTCCCTGGAGTTTTCTTTTCAATTCTATTCTATTGTCCACTGTTCAGTATCCTGCTATTTTCACTAAATAAATTTTTGTTCCAAATCCCTCAGTGCTTTTCTATTGAATACAGAATAGAGTAAAAATGTCTTAGCCCAGAATGTAAAGTCTTCTATAATCAGACTTCATCCTAAGTCCTTTAGCACCATCCATGTTGTGAGAAGGTGGGCCGGCAGCTGTCCAACTTCATCCCTCCCTCTCTGGGCACCGGCTATCGGCATTGTCTCTTTGGTAATAGTTTCCCACTTTTGTATGCATATTTGTCTGTGACCTCCCCTTTGTACACCAATTACTCTGAGTTCCTGATAAATGTTTTAATAGTGATGATGATAAAGAGAAAGAATAGAACAGATTTAAACGGGGAAGTTCTAGGATGCCTTTCTGGCCAGAGGCTCATGATTAGAAATGACATACTCACTCTATTGATTGCCATTGATATGAAAGTTGCTAAATAAATGCAAGAAGGAAGATATGTTGAATCTGGGAAATTATTTTAATAGTGAAGCAAAAGTAACTTCGATATATAATTGATACCAAAAAAATATGAAATTGTTTATGGAAGAGACAGTTTCTTTGAACAAGAAACATCTATTTGAATAAGAAAGGAAGCAAGCCTGGTGTAGTAGCTCATACCTGTAATGTCAATACTTTAAGAGGATGCTTGAGGGCCGGAATTCAAGAGCATTCTGGGCAATATAGTAAGACCCCTATCTCTACAATAAATAAAAAAAATTAGCTGGGCATGGTGGCACCTGTCTATAGTTCCAGGTAATTAGGAGGATGAAACAGAAGGATTGCTTGAGCCCAGGAGTTCAAGGGCTCAAGTTATTTAAAAAAAAAAAAAAAAACATGGGCTGGATACAGTGGCTCATGCCTATAATCCCAGCACTCTGGGAGGCCAAGGTGGGTAGATCATCTGAGTTCACAGGTTTGAGATCAGCCTAAGCAAGTGTGAGACCTTGTCTCTAAAAATAGCCAGCCACTGTGGTGGGCGCCTGTAGTCCCAGCTACTTGGGAGGCTGAGGCAAGAGAATCACTTGAGCCCAAGAGTTTAAGGTTGCTCTGAGTTATGATACCACAGTACCATGTTGAGGGTGACAAAGAGAAACCCTATCTCAAAAAAAAAAAAAAAAAAAGAGAAAGAAAAGAAAAAGAAAAAAAGAATCCAAATGTCCTTGGGGCAAGGGTAGTTGCTTAGTCCTTCAGTAACATAACATCTTTCTTGCACTGCTGTTTATAAGGATCTGGTAGAACTCCAAGCTTTCTGTGGCCTGCCAGCTCCTATCTATCGCCCAGGAATTGTGATAGAGTGTTAGTCAACAAAAGGGCATGATTGGACCCGTTTTATATCTTAAATTATTCCTTAGCACAATCTGATTAAGATTTGACAATGTTAAAGGCATATGAAAGAAAATGAAGGGGCCAAACAAACCAGCTATCGCTTGAGGTCACCCACCATTTTCCAGGGTGAGGTGGTCTATGGTAATGCCTTTTCCCCCTTAGTGGTTGCTTTAGAAAACAATAACTTAGGTCTTTTTTTTTTTTTTGAGACAGAGCCACAAGCTATCCCCCTGGGTAAAGTGCCATGGCATCACAGCTCACAGCAACCTCCAACTCCTGGGCTCAAGCAAGTCTCCTGCCTCAGCCTCTCAAGTAACTGGGACTACAGGCACTCGCCACAACACCTGGCCATTTTTTGGTTGCAGCCATCGTTGTTGTTTGGCGGGCCCAGGCTGGGGATTCAAATCTGCCACCTTAGGTATATGTGGCTGGTGCCTTAGCCACTTGAGCCACAGGCACAGAGCCAATAACTTAGGTCTTAATAGTCAGTCCAGACCTTCATGCCCAGAGTACTTCACATGTGTGTTTTACTCTGGTACTTTGTTGGGTTTCTATCAAATCCCCAAACATGCCTCAAACTCATCCCAATTACAGGGTCAGCAATGACTCCACCGAATACCTGACTTCTGTGTCATCCCTGGTTTGTTTTTTCTGGCTCAGTTAGGGGAATATGATGGTCCCATTTCAGTTAAATTTAGTGAATATTTTTTTACGTGGATGCCAGACCTGAGTGTCTTCAAGGACATAGAGGTCAAGTAGAATAGACTTTACTAATGACCGAGGAGTGCTTGTGCTTACTCTACAGAATGGTGCCCATCCCCTGAGTGCATCAAGGCTACTAATTATCTTTACCATACTCCCTCCCTCCTTTGGATGGGCAATGAAGAAAAAAGAAGGGAAATAAAATCTGTTCTCTTTGCACTATAATTAGATTTCACAATAGAACCTGGAAAAGACCCTATCTTAGTCATCATTGACATCATTCTTCCGCAGACCACCGTCCTACCACATCCACCAAATGCAGAATGTTCTAAGCATAGATTCCTAACATAACCAGAACAGCATAATTACAAGGGTCAGACAATTAAGTTTGTGAACTCATCCTAGAAAAAATGGTACTTTCCTCATTGCTAAATATCACTATAGTCACCTTCAATGTACTCCACTTGGGAAGCTGTGCACTGATGACCATCTACAGTCCACCCTTCAAAGCAGTTTTGGAACTATTTTTCTGAAATGACCACCTGAACTGTCATCATACAAGGTCTGACAATTAAGTCTGCAGACTCACCATGGTGCTTATTTTGACGGCACTGTACAAACTACTTGGTAAAAGTTTCACAACCTTAGTATATCAATGTCTCACAGTTGTGTACATGTCAATGTGGGCAGTGTCTTGCCAAGTGGCATCCATTATTACTATGTGTGCTTGTGTGTTCTGTGTCAATAGTTCTAGTGTCCACTCCGGAAAAAGAATTCCAAAAATGCTTTGAAGGGGGGACTAGGCACTGGTGTCTGTGCATAGCTTCCCAAGGGGAGTAACTTCAAAAGTGACCACAGTGATATTCAGCACTGGGATATATAGCACTTTTTCTGGAATGAATTATGAACATAATCATCTGACCTAGTACGTGCTAAATGAATATGGTCCATTACTTAGGAACAGTGAACTTCCAATCCTATTTATCTTCCTATTACTTATTCTTGTCATATTTTTTTCCTAAAGCAAAAATAGTATTTTTCTTTTTGGAAATGTTTTTAAGAAAATTCTGTACATTCATTCATCATTTAATTAACACAAGGGTCAATGAACAGACTTTATCTGTAAAGGGCCAGGTAGAAAAAAAAGTTAAATATTTTTGGCTTTCAATAATGTGGTTTGTGTCACAACTACTCAAATATTCTGTTGAACATGAAAGCAGCCATAGATAGTACATAAATGAATGGGCTGGCTGTATTCCAATAAAACTTTATTTATAAAAACCAGAAAGTGGCTGTTATTTGCTGAGTCTCATCTTACTGCATTGATTAGCTCCTATGTTCTCATGGCTGTGTTAGTTTCATGGGACACAGATGAAAGAACTTGGTTCTTGCCTTAAACTGCTAACAGGTCAGTGTTTCTAGAGACAGACTGGCCTTCAACTAAGTAACTTTTCATGTCCTTCTGTCTGTCTGCTGCTCTTTCCTTGTCAGTATCTCAGACCTAAAGTTTCCCACTCTGATATGCCACCCTGAGTGCCTTGATGTCACATAAATTCTCTCCCATTCCTTCCTTGTCACAACTTGTTGGCTTTCAGCACCTTGTCCTCAACTAGCCAGAGGACATAATAAAATAATACGCAGTGAGGAGTGAATCCCTGGCAAAAGCTTAATTTGTTCATCCTACAGGAGTACTTGCATATTAAAAGAGGATTTTTAAAATCCACAGACATCTACCTCAACTTGTAAAATTCCATGCAGAAGGCAAGAGGAGCTCTTTCTGGGCATGGAAGTCCAGGATGACATCTAAATCCCACAGTAGATGGGACCATAACTTTCTTCTTGTGACTAATGAAGATGACCAACATATATTGAGTCAGTATCAGCATGCTAAATGCTTTCAGGTGGGATTTACTTCGAGCCTCCTAATAATCCTATGGATCTAGTGCCATTATTAATATTCCCATTTCATAGATGAGGAAACCATTGCTAAGACAGGCTAGATGAGCGGGTAAAGTCACACACTCTTATGTGAGATGGTATTTGAACTCGAGTATTGGGTACCTATAAAGAAGCAAGTCTTCTTTAAATCAGAAATAGTTGATGTCTAAAATAGATTCATATAAAAGGAAGAAAAATTGAAGATTTTTTAGTATAGTCTCATTTTAGAAACAAGAAAACTAAGGTTTACAGAGCGTTTTGGTTTTGGCAAAGTAGCTTCAGACTGCTTACTGGAAGTACGATGCTATTCTTAATGAAGTTTTTATTTTATTTGTTTTTGTTTGTTTGTTTTGGTTTTTAGTGCCACATGGACTCTTGACAAAATAGCAATAAAGAGAACATGAATTCATTAGAGAGGGATTCCCTCCTGCTGGGACATTAGCCTGTGTAGGACGATAACACGTGTGACTTTGCTCTTTTATGCTTCCATTTCGTGCTAGTCGTGGCCCACTGGGAACACTTCATTGCCCCTCATTCACTGTGTGATTGGGTCTTTGGAAAACAATCCCACACAAGATGCTCTCTTGAATGGGAGAGCAGAACAGTACATTCCTTCATTAAAATTTCACATCTCAACACCAACAAGTGATTATGCTTTCTGTGAATTTCCCAATAGGTATTGAAGGCTCTGACAAAACATAGTTAAGGCAAAAGATATGCTGTCTTTTTATAAAGAATTCCCAGTCAGATGGCTCCAGAAAGGGCTTTGCCTGAGCAGTCTACTTTCTGTAGCAAATTTCAGTGAGTTAGAGCAACAACTGTGACAATAACTAATGTTCAATTAAAAACAACCTTAATTATACAAAACTTACCAACATATGGCATGTCCAAACATCTTAGATATATTGTAGATACTATTTTAGTCTCCTGCATTTTCTATGGGTACATTTTCATAATAACTTTTGAAAATCGAGGTGGAGCTTAGATGTGACAGGACACCTAAGAATGTCACACATCCTGACATCTGGGAATCTGATGGCTTCAGTTGTCATAGAGCTAATGGAAACTCACACCTGAGTCTGCACATCATGTTGGGAATTCTTCCTCCCGCTGTATTCTCACAAGGTGGGGTTTACAAAAACAAAGATTAAACAGCAAGGATATCTTCACCAGCTCCACTGTTGGGATCATGTTCTTTGAAAAAATTGTGCAAAGAGAAATTTTTTCCTGCAATACATAAACTATATATCAAAGTCCTTCTATATAGGTCAAGTTAGTCAACTTAGAGCAGAGAAAAACTACAGCTTCTTGCTCTAAGAAGTACAAGCAACACAGATAGCTCAGTTACCCATCAGGAGGATCAGGTAGCTCTAAACGGTGCTATTAAATAACTTGTCAAGGTAATAAGAATGAACATTCTGGAAGTCCAAACTGTAGTGGTAAAAACTGGGAGACTTTGAAGCTGTACCAGAAAAACAACAAACAAATTGCTATCTTCTCCCTACTCCATCAACTTTTTATTTATTGAGATTTCTCCCCTTATAGATTTACAGAAGTTTTAAGGCAAACACTACTTTTTTTTATGTTGTCCAGAAAATGTACTGTCAACTCATATCATTCTCTGGATTTTAACAGAAGCTGAGGCACAGAAAGGTTAAGTGCTAAGTATTAGATTGTATTAAGTAGGATAGCTGGAATTTGAGCCCAGCTCCTCTTATTCCAACGTGGATGTTTTTTTGACTGAATCAGGCTGCTTTCTATAGTGATATTTGGGGACAGGCAGGACTGAGAGGGTGGAGGTGGCCCTAGTGACAGTGGATGCTGTTTCTTTCTCCTGACGTGCTGATGAAGGTATGAGGAACAGGGTTATGTGTCAGTTAGGAATGGGCTTATCTGTAAGTAACAGTTTTCTCACAGTTCCAGAGTTAAGTTGTCCAATGTTGGTACAGCTGCTCAACATCGTTAAAATAAGAATAAGGAGGGCAGCACCCATAGCTTAGTGAGTAGGGCCCCAGCCACATACACCAAGGCTGGAGGGTTCAAACCTGGCCAGGGTTAGCTAAACAACAATGACAACTGCAACAAAAAAAATAGCCCGGAGTTGTGGTGGGCACCTGTAGTCCCAGCTACTTGGGAGGTTAAGGTGAGAGAATCACTTAACCCAAGAGTTTGAGGTTTCTGTGAGCTGTGATGCCACAGCACTCTACAAGGGCAACATAGTCAGACTTTTTCTCAAAAAAAAAAAAAAAGAAAAATAAGGAGCTACATCTTTGCAATTATGAATTGAACTAAACCAACTAAACCAATCCAAGTGTCCATTGACCCGTGAATGGATAAATAAGCTGTAGTATATATATACCATGGAATACTGTCCACCCATAAAAAGATGGAGACTTTGTATCTTTCACATTTACCTGGTTGAATTTGGATAATATTCTCCTAAGTAAAGTACCACAAGAATGGAAAATCAAGTATCCCATGTACTCAGCATTAAGTTGAAGCTATCAGATTAATAACTACAGGCCCACATGAGAGAACACGTCAATTAAATTCAAAAAGGGGGGTAAGGAGTCCAGTAAGTCCCCACCTAATTATGTACAGGTGTATGGCACATGTCCTGGGTGAAGGACACAACTACAATTTGGACTTAACTGACAAATGCAAACAATAGAACCAAAGCACGTGTCCCTTCATAGTAACCAGGAAGGAGAAGACCAAACACATTAAAAGATCTAAGCATCCTCTCTCCTTCTGCCCTGTCATAGGTAGTGTGTTGGTTGCGGCTTCATGGGGGCAGGATGGCTGCTGAGTTCCAGTTATCACAACTGTGTTCAAGCCATCCATCTCTGCTTTTAATAGGAAAAGCTGATGTTCACTGAGAGCCCGTGGTAGCTCTTCTTCCATGTCATTAATTACAGCTATGTCATATGGTCCCTCCAATATCATGGAAGTGGTTGTTGCCCCTGGGGCTGGGCACATGGCCCACCCCAAGCAAGTGCTGTTCTATTAGGCAGAAAAAGGGGAGACTGGGTATTAGATGGTCAGCACACACTGTTGGCACAGTTCCTAACGGCGTCACCAGCCCTCTTCTTCTATACTCTAGTCCAGGGGGTTCACTGTCAATACTTCCCCAGGTCTCACTCTGGTGATTTTGTCAAACTTCAAAGAAATAGAAAGGAGCTGCTCTTCAAAAGAGGATGGCAAAGCCTGATTTGCTGCGTGATGCATCACTTGTGCTTCTGGGACGTTTTCTCAAAAAGAAAAATAAACCTGATTCTGCAGTCTCACTTGTGTAGAGTGTATCCAGCCTGGAATACTATCCTACTCTCTGCTGTGTTTCCTTGAGCATTTCCTGAACATTCCTCCTTAACTTGTTTATTATTTCTCTGCAGTTATCTAATTTTAGAAGTTTACTCCTCTTATTCATGCCTGGTATCGTCTTTGACATAGCTAGGCATGAGCCAGCCACATCATGGGACTTTTCTTTTCTGTTTGGCAGAATAAGTTTTCCAAGGAAAGGGAGAGTATTAGCAACGTAAGTGCTTATTCCTGAAACTAAGGTTGGCTGTATAATCCCTTCCCAGATGTAAGCCTCCTGGTGACTTGTTTTTCTTGCACTGAGAAATGAATATTAAATGGTTCTCTTAAAATGGCTTAATGTTCTGCTTAAGTTACAGAGGTATCAGGGACTCTTCCTAGGAGAAGCAAGGATATCTGAGCGGAAACTTAGCAACATCCCAGATTAGTGCCAGGTGGGTCTTTGCTGCCACAGTCATGGGGTGACTATTTCACCTTCCCTCCCATGCTGAGCGACCAGCAGCAATGACCAGAAGCAACCTGGCTACTCACTCCCAGGAAATTACTATGACAGAAGTTAGGAATTTGAAAAGAAAAGTGAGTTTTCCTTCACTTAGCTTTTTTGCTGAAGGATTAAGATAATCCTGTATTTTGCCCCTTAACTTTAAACAATAAACCTATTTAAACAACCCTTAAAATATAAATAGTCCTTCCTTTGCTCCTGGAAGTCCCATGATGTACTATCATGTTGGTATTTGGGACTGAGCTCTTTACTACACAGCCTGTTCAGTTTACTATTCCACCTTGGTTTGCAGTTGTGAGCCGCCTATCCAAGGGGAAGTCAATATATATTTTTGAATTGAAAATTGGTTTTGTGGGGACTGGGTACGGTGGCTCACATTTGTAATCTCAGCATTCTGGGAGGCCAAAGCAGAAGTGTCACTTTGAGCTCAGGAGTCCAAGACCACCTTGAACAAGAGCAGGACCTTGTCTCTACCAAAAATTTAAAAAAAAAAAATAGCCAGGTGTTAGTGGTTTATGCCAGTGGAGCAGGAAAGGGTGCAAATGCCTTAGCTCTGGGCCTTCTCTCCCCTATTTTGAGATGTCATCATATTCATTCACTCTATTCAATTTCATGTAAATTAAGGCACTTGTTTTTGGAATATTTGAGACCAGTGATAATAATGACATAGTCTGTATGAGGGCTGAGGTATTGAAACTCAGTAGGTTTGCCTCCAGATTTTACCAGCAAGCACTGACTAAGAAAATGAGGAGGCAGCAATGCAGCCTTCCCGCGTGTGCCCCGTGAGAGGAAACAGAAATAACAGCAGTCTCATCAGGAGACGTCCAGCATCTCCCTTGTCCTCTTTGTTGAACACAAAGCCAGCCACATGAATTCGATTCTCCACTGGTGACTCAACCATCAGCTCTGGAGGGCATTTCGTCTTTCTTTAAGGAGGAAGAACCCCAATCAAAGCTGAGCACAGTCTTTTGCAAGGGCTCTCATCAGAATGCCATAATCAGTAAAATTTGAGAAGATCTCCAAAATCAAGTTCCCTTACTCCAGTGAGATGGGATATGATTTCTTAGTAGTTAAAGCCTGGACACAAAAACCGGGGTGCAATCCCAGACACACTCTTTACCAGCTAGTTAGGTGCTGCTGGGAAAATTACCCAATTTCCCTGTTTTCCTTATTTGAAAAATGGTGATAACAATGGCATCTACTTTAAAGAATTGTTTTAAGGATTAAATTATTTAATTGTAAAGTAGCATACATATTTGTTAATAGATTATCAGGAATAGCCAATGGCATTGGGGTTAACTGCAGATAACAATAGAGAAGTCCTTGTTTCAGGATCCACCAGTTAGAGTTGAGAGCTGGACAAAGGGGACCTGGCAGACATCTGGAGACCTTGGAGAATGATCTCAGTGGCAGTCAAGATGCAGATAAATGACAGAGCCTGGGCATCCTACAACAATGAAACCAGCAAGGGATTTATGAAGTTTCTGGAGGCCAAGAGAGGCTTCCATTTCCCTAAATACGACTTACGTTTTTGAGACAGGAAGATTTGCCTGTATTCTCCTGTGACATTTTCCAATCTGTGCTTCCCTCTGCGGCTTTCATTACCTCATGCGCCTGTGAGGCATTTTCCAGCTCTTGGTAACCACCTTGACAAAGGAAATGTAGCTTAGGTTCTCAGCAGCAGTCCAAGCCACAGGGCTGCCATGGGTCTGAGATGATCAATTGCATTTCCTAGGATCTCACCCCTGGGCAGTGGTGTTGAGTGGATGGCCCATGTAGATATTCATCCTTGGAACCTGGCTGGTTGAAGGGTCTGCAAAAGCAAGAAGTTAAAAGATCAGCTTGACTGCATATATCCTTTCCATTTTAAAGACTGCCTAAAAAGTAAACACGGTGACTGGGAAGACTTAGAAGTATAATAAATGCAATTAAATTGCCCATTACTTGCATAATTGAAACTATAAATATTTTAAATAATAAAATTATCAAAAATTTCTCTATTAATTCCCTGGGAATATCTTAAATCTGTAAAGGCCGAGGGATTCATAGGGATGTCTGAATACAAAATCTTTCCTTTTATATCTTTGAGATCAAGTATTTTTTCATGGTTGTTTGAAAAGGCACCAAAATTGAAAAGATGAATATGTGAGCCGTCATGAGGAAGAAAGCTGAGAAGAGTGAGTACGTGGCAATTTTTCTGAGAAGATGTATTTAGGAAATGGGAATGGATCTAAGAATAAAGAAATGCAAAGATCAGACTAATGTGAAGCTGCATATACGTCCTTCTCCATTGCTGTAATCTTTCTACCCCTGGTAGGAATCACATCCTAATCTGGAGTGATTGAATAAGGCTTTGCATTTTAATTAGATATTTCAGTTCTTGGAAATTCAGACAAATTTCCTATGTGTATAAAAAGCATGAGAAATTTAAGTATGTCAAGAGACACACAAAAGCAATAATAAACAAATGATCCTAATGCAGGTCTTCTTAATAGGTTTGTAATATTCATACATAGAGGAAAATACAGAAATAGTATCTATTCTAAAATTTTCTAAAATCTTTGATATATTTGCATTTTCAAGTGTACTCATATGTGTGTGTATATGAAATTGTGCTATACAATTGTGAAAGACACTGCTAGTTTTCTATGTAATACCTACTTTTACTTTTTCTTTAATAATGGATCTCCAATTTCATTTGAATGGAAATATACCCAACTATAAAAAAAAAATCTCTAAAACTTGTTTCCTGGACTCCATTTTTGTGATAGTATGACATGGTTCTGGGCAATTTAATCTAAGCATAAGTTTCCTGTGTATTTTTTTTTTTTTTTTTTTTTTTGCGGTTTTTGGCCGGGGCTGGGTTTGAACCCTCCACCTCTGGCATATGGGGCTGGGACTCTACTCCTTGAGCCACAGGCGCCACCCATCCTGTGTATTTTTTTTTAAATACCCTCACTCTGTTGCCCTGGGTACAGTGCCATGGCATCCTCACAGCTCACAGCAACCTCACTCTCTTGGACTCAGATGATCCTCTTGGCTCAGTCTCTCTAGTAGCTGGGACTCAGGTACCCACCACAACACCTGGTTAGGTTTTCTATTTTTAGTAGATACAGGGTCTTGCTCTTGCTTAGGCTGGTCTCAAACTCCTGAGCTCAGGGGATTCTCCTGCTTGGGCCTTCCAGTACCAGGGTTACAGGCATGAGCCACTGTGCCTGGCTATTTTGGGGGCATTTTATGAAAGTTATTTTTTCTTGATATGGACAGTGCCCATGTTTCTTTATCCTCTCCTTCTTACTTAAAACTTAGGCCAAGGGAATGGGAATGGAGACCACTGGGATAATAGACGCAAACACAGACAAATTCAGGACATTGATACATTTGTGGAAGTACGTCTTCACCTGTTGTAAACACATATTTAACCACTCATATTAACTATGATGCTACCTACAAAGGAATGTACAGATCAATAGGACAAGAGAAGGAAGAAAAACCAATTTCACTCCTCCAGGTCTTAAGGCTCACATTTGATGTCTATTCAGTGGACACAGGTATTTGGAAATTTATAGCAAGAACCAACTCATACTCCAATACCATGTCTCCGTCTTTATAGTGCTTGAAACCATCACAGATCGACTGTCCAGTGAAGTCACCTTTAGAATAGTTCTAGGTTTTTTTTTTCCTAAATGGCGATATCTTGATAGAAATTTATTAACAGGATTTTGCTTTTATGTGAAATACCCTGGACTTGTTCATTTGATTTGCTCTTCTCTCGATATCGTCTTTATTTAATATGCTGTGTCATACTTAAAGGGAATGCAATTGACAAAATTGCTTTTAATGTTACTATATAGATAAGGGGATAAATTTTCGAGCAATATTATAATTAATTAGCTAACAGATGGTAAATGCTTAAGGAACTTTACCAGGGAGCAGACCATGTGTGACAATGACAGTAGGCTTGGGCATTAGAGTGACAATTTATTTTTTTACCTGCTCCAATCTCTGAGAAAAGAGGGGAAATTAATATATCCTGGCTGGTTCAAAGAGCTTCTATTCTACCTGCTTATAAAAATTCTGTTCCTTTGTGGGTTTTGCCTTTCAGGCAGCTTCCCTGTTATCTCCCCATTCTGTATACTCATGTTCGCTCACTGAAGACTTTGGCTTAAGATTCATAGGCTTCCTTCCTCTCTGTGCCAGGACTTGGTGTCCCCCTGAGTGGTTTATATCTTCATGTGTGCAGCTCTTTCAGCACCACTGTCCTGCATTTGTGGGACATCATTTCATCCCATCCATGAAGAATTCAGAATGTGCCTCCAAAAACCAAAAACTCTACTAAAAACATCCATAACGTGTTCATACAAGCAAATATTCAGTCATAACTCACGTTTCTCCAGTTCTCTCATTTATTTTCAATGTATCTGTTTAAACAGAAATCGAAATAAGGTCCATATGTTGCATGTAGCTGGTGTGTCTCTTAGTTTCTTTTTCAAATTTTTATTGAGGCATACTGCATGTACAGTGAAGAGAGAAGCATGCTCATCTAAGGTACAAAGCTCAGTGAATGTTTGTATAACTACTGTCTAGATCAAAATAGAGAACATACCCAACACCCTACATTTCCTCCTGCCCTTTTTTTTTTTTTTTTGAGACAGAGCCTCAAGCTGTCCCCCTGGGTAGAGTGCCGTGGCATCAAAGCTCACAGCAACCTCCAACTCCTGGGCTCAAGCGAGTCTCCTGCCTCACCCTCCCAAGTAGCTGGGACCACAGGCACCCACCACAACACCCAGCTACTTTTTGTTTGCAGCCATCATTGTTGTTTGGTGGGCCTGGGCTGGATTCAAACCCGCTACCTTAGGTGTATGTGTCTGGCACCTTAGCCACGTGAGCCACAGGCACCGAGCCTGCCCTTTCTTAATATGTTGAAATAACCACTGTCTCTAGGGGTAGCAACTATTTATCTTAAATCTGTTTTAATTTCTCTCTCTTTCCTTTCTTTGTTCTTGTGATTTACTTGTAAACTGTTCTGTAGAATAGTTGAGATTTTGCTAAGAAAATTCTTAGTGTCATTTAACATGTTCTTCCGTCCCCTCTAGAACCTCTATCTGGTAGTTATGGATAAGTTTGATCCAGGATATAAACTGCAAATTTATACACACATCCATACAAATATACATACCTATTTGTGTGTGTAGATATACATTTATGTACATATACATGCGTACATACACACAACACACACACATAACACATAGACCATTTTATTAAGAATTGTAAAAGAGTGAAATTCTATCAGTCCTCACTGTTTACTGATTGCAATAATTCTATAAAGAAAAACTTAGCTATGTCAGCTATTAGTTGACTCAGAGTTACAGCTCAAATAGAAAAGGTAAGAAAATGATCCATGCTTTCTATGTATTTACCAGTTTTCAAAACAATGTGTTGGTTTTTAACAAAGGTAACCAATAATTTCACTTTTGCATGTCATTAAGAAACATACACATGGATTTAAACTTCTTTGGTATGTTATCATTCATAGTCGTTATTATCCTTAACTGTTTTGCAGTTATCCTTAACTTGTCTATCCAACCAAGTTGGCTCCTGAGTCTCTCAGACATGATTCTAATAGTTTCTGATAGTTTTCTTGGTTTCTTCTGTGACAAGACATATCAGGTATATCTTGTATATTTCCTGCCCCAGATCTGAAATCAGCCATCTTCCCAAAAATCCAAGTAAAGGAGATATTTTACAACAAAAGATGTAACTGGTGATACTAATAATCCTGCATCAAAACAAAATAGAACAAAAAAAAAATAGAACAGAGATGACATAGGAGACAGAGGGAAGAAGTGTTTGTATGACTCTGAGTAGGCACAAAGCACATGGGGTCTGGTGAGAGGACTGGATTTTGCTGGGAAAAGAGCTAGTCCTTCTATAATAAGTGTTGCCGTAAGGGTCTTGAGGAAAAGCCATGCCAGAGAATAAACACGTTTATTGAAATTGTGTTTTAAATAAAGGTGACCATCTGCTTGCTCAGGCAAAATGGCGAGTTTCTTTATTTGCTGTTGGTTTATATAGGGAATTTTATACATGAGCATAATACAGCAATGACCTCATTGATTCATTTAAACATCATGTGACTACTTTGTGATTAGCTTCTGATAATCCACTCATGTTGTTAGCCATTACTTCTTTGTTCTTATCTGATGATGCCTGAGGCTATGGAGGAACAAGGTAGATTGAGTACCTGCCCTTGCTGGCCTTGCCATATGGAGGCTGTTACTTCAGATCTTTAAAAAGGCATAAAGAAACTTCTTGGGCATACAGAAATTTATATGCAAACCTCTGTTCCCATGTAGGCCTTAAGTCAAGGGGGTTTTGCTGGAAACTTTTATAAGGAATTTTCAGGCTAGACTTTTCAAAAGCCTTTCATGAGCTCAAGTTTCATCTGTGCCATTACATACCTGTATGCATTGGGTAAATTCCTCTCTTCTTGTGGTCCCCAAGCACATTTCCACTCCCAGACCCATCAGCAAGTGACCTTCATAACTTACCACAGATCAGGAAAGGTTACTGATGGGTTTCTGGCCAGTTTTCCAAAGGGCTTTTTTATTGGCCTTGTAAAGTCAACCATAATTCCTTGATGCAGTAAATGCTATTCCAGCCAAAGCCTTGGTCATGCTAGGCTCACAACCAACCTGGCCACATGAGATTCTGCCTCAGTTTCTTACAAGTATGACTGCACAAAGTCTTTTCACTACTCTTTCAAACAGCTTTTTTGGCCAGAGGCATATAGGTGTTTTGCCTATAATAAGTGCAGTGTATGAGGCAGGGTTCTCCAGGGAAACAACTGGTGGTGTGTGTGCATGTGTGTGTGTGTGTGTGTGTGTAGAGAAAGAGAGAGAGATTGATTGTGGCACACATACGGTAGATGATAACAAGTCCAAATTCTCTTCAGTAGGTCAGCAGGCTGGAGATGCAAGATGGAGTTGAAGTTGCAGTTATAGCCTGAGAGCAGACTACAGGCAGCATTCCCACTTCCGGGAAGAGTCATTCTTTTTTCTCTTAAGGCCTTCAACTGCCTCATCTACTTTATGGAGAGTCATTTGCTTTACTCAAAGTCTACTGATTGAAATATTAATCTTATCTAAAAAAAAAAAAGCCTTCACAGCAATATCAGACTAGTGTTTCACAGATATCTGGGCAGCATGGATGAGCCAAGTTAAGCCATAAATTAACCAACACGAAGAGAGAAAGTGCAGATGCAACACGTCCCTAAAAAGTTAGACATAGAGTCATAGGCAGCCCAGCCATTCTACCCCAACATATAACCAGGAACCTGGAAACAGGTTCCCGACAAAAAGTTGTGCACAGACATTCACTGTACCATTATCCACGATAACCACAAAGTGGAAGCAATCTGTCTAGCAACTGATGAAGAAAAAAAAATGTGGTATATTTATATGATGGAATATTATTCAGATATCAAAACAAATGCAGTACTGATACAAGCTACAATGCAGGTGAACCTTAAAACCATTATGCTAAGAGAAGGAAGCAGGACATGAAAGCCACATGTTGTATGATTTGTATGATTGCATTCCCATGAAATGTCCAAAATAGACAGTCCATAGATGCAGAGGATGCATGAATGGCAGTGGGGGCTCGGAGGAGAGGGCAAGGGGGCGTGACTGCTAACGGGTACCGGCTTTCTTTGTGGAGTCATGAAAGTGTAATGGAATTAGATACTGGTGATTGTTGCACAACTTTGTGAATATACAAAAAAATCCTTACTAAGTTGTACACTTCAAAATGGTGAAAATGGTGAATTTTATGCTGCATGAATTTTATCTCAGTTAAAAAAGAGACTGAGCCAGTTACGGTACTAAGTTTGGAGATGGCAAAAACAAATAAGGTCTTGTCTCCACCCTTAACTGTCTCACACTGCACACAAAGGGATGCAAAGCTGAACCGGCACGGCAGCACAGGGGGCCTCCAGGAGTGACAGGGACACTCTCAGAGGAGGAGCCATGTGAGATGACAGCAAAAATCCTTTGTCCTTCTCCAACTCAGGGCCCTTACACTGGTATCTCCTTCCCAGAGAACATGCTTCCCTTATACTTCTGTCTAGTTAATCCCTGTTCATCTGATAGATATCAGCCATGCATCATTGCCACAGAGAAATCGTACCCTCACCTTCACAGTCAAGTCTAATTGCCAATCATTTTTCCTGCCAGATTTCAAAGTTGTTGAGGGTTAACACCCTGTCTGGTTTGCTCATCAAAATAACATTAGCACTGCCTAGTGTCTGGCATACAGTAAGGTCTCAGTGAGTACATGATGACCAACTGACTAAATGACTACACAGAGTAGTCTCTTGTCTACCTGGCTACCCAAAGGAATGTGGAGCTAGGGTCTTCGGAGAGCAGAGGTTTGTCCCCTCTGGCTACAAGAGGTCAATTCACAGTTGTATCCCTCCTGCCTAAGTTGCAATCATTTGGTCATCTTATCCTCACAGGAACCCAGTGAGGTAGTTTGATACAATTGTCATTTACATTCAAATCACCTGCGATATAAGGTTGAGGCTAAGATGACTAAGGGATCTCCATGCTCAGAGAAGTATCCAGCATTGTTTTATTGAGCTGTTAGGTCATGTCCAGGTTGCTCACTCAAGTACTTCATCATCTGCTGCCACCAGGTCTATAAATGTCAAACAGTAACATCCCTTGACCTCCTGGCTCAAAGCTAAGCATGCTACCAAAATGAGCCTCACTAACCTTCTTTAATAAGAGAATCTTTAATATGGATTAATTATATTACAATCATATATTTGTTCTTTTTATTAGAGTCCTTGGGGAATGCCTTTTATGAGTGAAATGTTATCTTGCACAGTAATAAGAGATGAAAAGTTTTGTTTAAAATATTTTTCAATACCTTCACGTAAATGGCAAACAGGTATCACTTTGCATTTATACAAACCTTACCAGGCTTGGCAATGGAACCTCAAATTGAGTCTGATAACTAATGGAACATTTGTGTGGAAGACAAACAAATTGACCAGAATAAACAAAGCCTGTGTTTATTTTTAATCAATAGCAGCTGAGCACAGAGAGGTGTCGTTAGCTCAAGGCCCATAGATCAAGCTCATTAAGTATCCTGGGCTGCTTATAAATCATGGGATGTGTCAACTCTCAAATTAAACCAAACAAGAGAACAGTTTGGGAGTCTCCCTTGCACCTGGTTGGCACAGAGACATTCGGTGGGGGATTGAGAAAGGATATTTTTCCTCTTGGTAACTTCTCAGCCTACGCAGTTACCAACAGGGGTGATCTGCCTGTTCAAAGACCAGGGACTGGAGCCAGGAAACCTGGGCATGAATCCCGACTCTGGCGCCACCTGGCCGTGTGGAGCTAATGCTACCAGTACTTTGCCCTCACCCTTCAGCCCACTGGGAAGGTTACCAACTGGTTGTTTTACTTGCTGAAGACGTCCTAAGACTCAGGCCCAGAGGCATTCTCCAGATGAGAAGCTGTGCTCAGGCGAGCCAGAAGTTCAGGCATTTAGCCAATTAGGGATGAGAGTTGGTGAATAAATATTCTTCTAGCTGAATCACTCCTCTGTAGAAAGCTGTGTTCTGCACTGTCCCTCAGAGCACCCCTGCAGGGATGAGAATCAGTGGCTCACAGTGGTCACTGGTTCACTAGTGTACTGGCTTCCCTTACATCCTGCTCTCACTCCTCTTCTTCTTCACAGAGCCTTCTAGAATTCTCTTCCAAATAAAATACTTCTTCCAAAATCCTAGTCTCTGCTTTGGGGGGATCTAACCTGAGAAACACGTTAACTCTGGGTCTTTAGCTCAGTATTAAGGAGGACACAGTGATGACCAGAGGAAGTCTAGCCCAGGGCATAAGGGAATAGACTCACAGGGTGTGCAATCTTTTTCTTTTCTGTTGCAAATTAGAAGAATAAGAGTTGTCTTGGGCCACACATTAAGTACACAAACACTAATGAAAACAGGCCTAAGATCATCTGCATGTGGCCTGCAGGCCACAGATGGGATGCCTTTGTGAGGTGGGCTGTCTGGTCAAGCCACTGCCACTCAGTCGGCACCTTTCTGTGCCTCAGTTTTCTCATCCACAAAATGGGACCAGTGAACATAATAGTACATATGTTGACACGCAGCCCGCAGGCAGGCGGTGTCGGAGAGTTCATGGCCCGGCCGGCGGGCGGTGTCAGAGAGTTCGTGATCGGAGTATGAGAGGGGGAGGGGAAGGGGTGGACACAATCACACAACCACTCATACAGTATAGGGAGAAGGCTGAGCCGAAGCTGTTTATTAGAGATCGGTACAATC
>CAUYTI010035927.1:0-106519 GCA_963575145.1 Galago senegalensis | reverse complement strand
TCAGCCTCCCAAGTAGCTGGGACTACAGGTGCCCACCACAACGCCTGGCCATTTTTTGGTTGCAGCCATCATTGTTGTTTGGCGGGCCCGGGCTGGGGATTCAAACCCACCACCTTAGGTGTATGTGGCTGGCACCTTAGCTGCTTGAGCCACAGGCGCCAAGCTGAAAGTGTTCTTCTTAGCAAAGTATCACAGGACTGGAAGAAAAAGTATCCAATGTACACTGCCCTATTATGAAATTAATTTATAGCTTTCATATGAAATCTATAACCTAATAACAACCTAAGTATTTGTGGAGGAGGGAGGGAGAAGGGGGGAAAGGGTGGAGGGATGGTGATTGGAGGGATCACTTCTATGGTTTATCTTGCAAGGGTACAAGTGAATCTTCCTAAGAGTAGAATATGATTGTCTTAACACAATAACTAAGAAAATGACATGAAGGCTATGTTAACCGGTTTGATGAAAATATTTCAAATTGTATATGAAAACAACACACTGTACCCCAGAATTGCATTAATGTACATAGTTATCATTTAATTTAAAAAAATTAAAAAAAACCTAATTCATTAAAATGTACTCATAACTAGTTCACCAAAAAAAAAAAAAAAAAAAGAAAGAAAAAGAAAGAAAGAATGTGCCTATATTCTCTTAAGGGATCCATGCCCTGAATGAAAAAAAAAAAGACCATCTATGTATGGAAAATTAAGACTTCAAAAATAGTTATTGTCAAGTCAGCCATCTCTTTTGGACTATTTCCATGTAAGCACCCATAATCTATTCCAGCAATACACTTTTTCATATGTTGAATGTTCTTTTATTTTTTATTCTTTTAGTTTATTCCTTTTTAAAGATTTTTCTTAGTTTTTTATTTTGTTGTGTTTCTTGTGCTTTTTTAAAAAAATAAATTTATTTATTTATTTCAAAGTATTTTGGGAATACAAATTTTTGGTTACATGGATTGCTTTTGTAATGTTTTTGTAATTGCTTTTCAGGATTGAAAGCATGCCCATGCCCAGACAGTGTTCATCGCACCTGTTCAGTAGGTTCTGCTTATGCGTCTATCCCCCACCTCCCGTTTGCTTTCCATTCATGTATACTTTCCTCTATGGACCTGTGTGCTCATCAGTTAGTTCCAGTTTAACAGTGAGTACACATGGTGTTTGTTTTTCCATTCTTTAGAGACCTCCTCAAGAAAATGGTCTCCATTTCCACCCAGATTCTTTCAAAAGGCATTAAGTCATTCTTCTTCAATCCATGGTATACATATGCCACATTTTGTTATTCCACTCATGAATTAATAGTCACTTGGGTTGAGTCAACATTTTTGCAATTGTAAATTGTGCTGCAATAAACATTCCAGTGCAGGTAACTTTTTGATACAATGATGCACTTTCCTTTGGGTAAATACCCAGAAGAGGGACTGCTAGATCAAATGGTACCTATCCTTTTAATTCTGTAAGGAATCTCCTTGTTGTTTTCCACAGAGGTTGTACTAATTTCCATTCCCCCTGACAGAGTATAAGCACTCCTTGGTCTCTGCACCATCTATTGTTTTTGGACCATTTAATAAAAGCCATTCTAACAAGGGCAAGGTGGTTATCACTTTGTGGCTTCAATTTGTATTTCCCTGGAGGTTAGTGACATTGAGCATTTTTTTCATGTACCGTAGAACCTCTGTAAGTTGACCACCCAAGGAACTCTACCAAATTCTAGCAGATCAACATATAAGGGTGGTCAACATAAGAAATGAGGCCTACTGTACTATGTACATGTGAATACATGACCAGTCTATGAAAATTAGGTCAACTTAAGGAGGTGGTCAATGAAAAGAGGTGGTCAACTGTGGAGGTTCTCCTGTATTTATTGACATTTGTTTATGTTTTTCTATAAAGCTTCTATGCATGTCTTTTGCTCAGTTTTTCATGGAGTGTTTTTGTTTTCTTCCTAATTTACTTGAGTTCCTTATATATTCTGGTTATTAGCCCTTTATTAGATGTATAGCTTGCAAATGATTTCTCCCATTCTATAAATTATCTATTTGCTCTGTTGATTATTTCCTTGGCTGTGCAAAACCTTTTTAATTTAATCAAATCCATTTTTTTCCTTTGTTGTTGTTGCTGTGATTTCCACTGGGGTCTTCTTCATAAATTCTTTGCCTAGGCAGCTATCCAGAGGGTTTTCTAACATTTTATTCTAGAGTTCTTATTGTCTCATGCCTTACATAAAGTCTATAATCCATCTTGAATTAATTTTTGTGAATGATGAGCGATCTGGATCCTGTTTCATTCCTCTGCATGTGGCTATCCAGCTGTCCCAGCACCATTTATTGAATAGGAGCTCTTTTCTCCAATGTATATTGTTGTCTGTTTTTTCAAAGATCAAAGTTGCCTGTGTGTGAATAGTTTTATTTCTGGGATTTCTGTTTTGCTCCATTTCCATGTCTGTGTTTTCATTCCAATACCATGCTGTTTCCATTTACTATACCCTTGTTGCATAGTTTGAAGTCTGGCCACTCTGTTACTTTTTTTTATTATTAAATCATAGCTGTGTACATTAATGAAATTATGGGGTACAATGTGCTGGTTTTATACAGAATTTGAAATACTTTCATCAAACTAGTTAACACAGCCTTCACTGCATTTTCTTAGTTATTCTGTTAAGACATTTATATTCTACCCTTAGTAGATTTAACATGTACTGTTGTAAAATACATTGTAGATGTGGTTCCACCAATTACCCTTCCTCCACCCATCCTCCCCTCTCCTTTCCCCCCCCTTTGTCCTTCATCTTGGGCTATATGGGTTATAGCTTTCATATGGAAGTATGAGTGCTTATAAATTGGTTTCATAGGAGGGCTGAGTACATTGGATACTTTTTCTTCCATTCTTGACATACTTTGCTAAGACAAATATGTTCCAGCTCCATCCATATAAACATGAAAGAGGCAAAGTCTCCATCTTTCTTTAAGGCTGCATAATATTCCATGGTGTACATATACCACAATTTATTTATTCATTCATGGGTTGATGAGCACTTAGGCTTCTTCCAGACTTAGCAATTATGAATTGGCCTGCAATAAACATTCTAGTGTAAATATTATTGTTATAAAGTGATTTTTGGTCTTCTGGGTATATTCTCAGTAGAAGAATTGAATGATCGAATGGCAGGTCTATTTTTAGATCCCTAAGTGATCTCCAAACATCTTCCAAAAGTAACATATTAGTTTGCATTCCCACCAGCAGTGCAGAAGTGTTCCCTTTTCTCCACATCTATGCCACCAATATCTATGGTTTGGGGATTTTGTTATGTAGGCTAATCTTATTGGAGTTAGATGATATCTCAAAGTGGTATGACTTGCATTTCTCTGATGACTAAGGACACTTTTGCTTAAGATTGCATTGGATATTCAGGATCTTTTTTGGTTCTAAGTGAAGTGTAGAATTATTATTTTTTATATGTAAAATATGACATTGCTGTTTTGATGGGGATTGCCTTGAATCTGTAAATCATTTTGAGTAATATGGCTATTTTGACAATGTTGTTTCTACCAATCCATGAATTTAATACCTTTTCCCATTTGTGTGTTTAAACTGTAACAGCTTTTGTAAGTGTTTCACAGTTCTTTTTGTAGGCACCCTTCACCTCCGTGGTTAAATATATTGCCAGGTATTTTATTTTCTTTGCAGCTATTGTGAGTAGTATTGAGTCTTTGATTTGATGCTCAGCTTGAGTGTTATTGGTGTATGGGATTGCTACTTATTTATGTACATCGATTCCACAGATATATGAAATATCATCTGTGAAAACTATGAAAATCTCTATGCACATTGCTCAAAAACAGAGGAAATGGACAAAATCTTGGAAAGCACACAACCCCCAGGACTCACTCAGGAATAAATATTATCCCAATACAGACCAATAACCAGAAGGAAATTGAAGCAGTAATATAAAACATCCTGAACAAAGAAAGCCCCTGACCTGATGGATTCACAACTGAATTTTATCAGATGTACAGAGAGTTGGCACCTAAATTGCAGAAATTATTCTATAACAATGAGAAGAGCATCTTCCTCAACTTATTCGATAAAGCTAATATCACTTTGATACCAAAGCCAGTACAAAACAGAACAAAGTGAAAACTACAGACCAATATACCTTATGAAGATAGATCCAAAAATACTTGACAAGCTGAATGAAGCAGTGCATCCAAAAAGAAAAAAAAAAAATCCATCACCAGCAAAGGGCTTCCACCCAGGGGTACAAAGATGGGGGATGGTTCAACATATATAAATCAAATATATGATTCACGACATAAACAGAAGAAAAAACAAAGATCATGTGATCATCTCAATTGATGCAAAAGAAGCCTTTGATAAAAGTCAGCATGCATTCATGATAAAAACCCTTAACAAATTATGTATAGAGGGAACATATCTCAAAATTATAAAATCCAAATATGAGAAGCTTACAGCCAACATCATACTGAATGAGGACTCGATGGAATAAGAGAAGATGCTCATTCCCACCACTTCTGTGCAATGCAGTGCTGGAAGTTCTAGGCAAAGCAATCAGGGAGAAGAAAGAAATTAAAGGTATCCAAATCAAAGAAGAGGAAGCAAAACTATTTTTTTTCTGATGACATGGTGTTATATCTAGAAAACTCCAAAGGTTCCACCCAGAAACTCCTACCTAATAGAGTTTGCAAAATCTCAGGATTCTTATAGTGTTTTAAATTGTCAGCTTTATTCTCTAAAAGTTGTTGTGCTCTGTTGTTGTATTTGACCTGTACATCATTTCTAATACTAAAAGTATAATTTATATAAAGGTTTTTGGAAAGTTGGAATTTATTTTATGAATTTTTTGCAAATTTGACTTTGCCAAAGTGCATTATTACAATGCACCATTGACACTGTGTGTAGGTTTTGTATGTGTAGAGATAAATGTTGAAACTTCCCCAGTAAATGAAAGGATGACCACTTTGTACATCTTTTGTGAAAGATCAAATTTATGGAAATCTCCATTCTTTGGGCTACTGTGTTTGGGAGGTGACTCATGACACTTTTTGATCTATATTCTCAAATGACTTAGGTGGTCTGTCATGATATGTCACATGATGATGGTTACATAGCTATATGCACACAATTACCAACCACAGTGATAAACATTTATACAGTTTTCTTTTTGATCTATATTTTCATGGATACTATTTGTCAGCTCATTAACTATTGTACTAATGCAACTATCATTAGTATACGTGAGTGTTTATGATTCCAAATACATGCATGTTTTATTGTGTAAAGTAGCCTATGAAGTGTTCCGTCAGATTTTCATGTTTCTTAAATGAAACTTTTTTTAAAATGTAAACACACTTTTTTATAACTCACATCTAAGTCCTCCGCCCTAAAGTATTCTTTTCCCTAGGAGCAATGGATGACCTGTTTATTGTGTAAATAAGCATTCATAGGTTTTGAAATACCTCCTAAATTTTTTTCCAGGATTATAATCTCAGTATAATTTTGATCTTTTTGGATTGTGATTTTCAGGATTTTAGACGTTAGGGATTTCTATCTTTGAGAATTTCAACATTTTAAACATAATGTTTGGAGTTTTATCTTTCAGGTTGAAGGTCCAAACTCCTCACTAAAAAAGACAGTGATTACAAATCTGATTTCGGCTGCAGATTTGAGTTTCATTTTCTCTAACGCAGTGCTTCTCCCACCCCTACTGTGTCAAGCTCTGCTAAAGTCAAACCTCTGGGTTCCCAGGGTGGGAAAGAATGCTTTTGCTTGGGGAAACACTATATGTTCCATGGAAAATTAATACTATCACCTATTTACTTTTATCTTTTCAGTCTAGTATATCAGCAATGAAAGAAAGGAATTACTAAACTGTCAGGGGTAATTGACTCCAATTAAAATGAAGAAGTAGAATTGCTATTAAACAATGTTAGAGAAATATGCTGTAATCCTAGATCAACTCTCAGAGTCTCTTGAGGATGTTGGATGCATTGATTAATTTAAATATACATTACAGCAACCATAGGCTGACAAGGGCAAAGCAATGAAGAGCTTATACCTTTTGAGAATATGGGTCTTGCAACAACTCAGAGCAGTCAAATTGATTACTAAGAATAAAAGAAACTTCAAAAGATAATGAAAATTATAAAATGTTAATGAATGAAAGCTCGTTCCTGTTAAACATGAACTAAAAATCAGTGGTTGCCTTTGCTTTATCTTTCTTAAATTCAAAATATTAATTAAGGTGATACAAGTGTTTTTGTTACATTGAAGATCTTGTATAAAGCTTAGCGTGGGGCTTTTGGTGTTCACACCACCAGAATAGTGTTCTTTATACTTAATAGGTAAGTTTCTATCCCGCATCCACACTCCCAGCCTCACCCTTTCTTGGTTTCTCATAACCTTTATGCTATTTTATTCTCCACACATACCCATTCATTAGCTCCACTTACTATGAAGAACATATGGTGTTGTGTTTTCCATTCTTGAGATACTTCACTTAGGACAATGGTCTCCAGTTCTCTACAAGTTGTTGCAAATGACATTATTTTCTTCTTTTTGTAAGGCTGAATAGTACGCTCTGTGTGTGTTTTGGGGGGGGGTATCACATTTTCTTTATTTATTCATGAACTGAAGGCTTAGGTTGATCACCCATCTTTGCAATTGTATTTAATTGTGCTGTGATGAACATTCAAGTGCAGGTATTTTCTTGATAAAATGACTTTATTTCCATTAGGGAGATATCTATCAGTGGCCTGCTGCACCAAATGGTAGGTCTACATTTATTTCTTTGAGGAATCTCTATATTGTTTTTCATAGAAGTTGAACTAATCTTTTGTCCAACCAATAGTGTATAAGCATTCCTTCCTCTCTGCATCCAGGCCAATATCTACTGTTTGTTGAATTTTTTTTCAGGCTCCTTTATTCCATGAATATTTACAGAACATCAACTATAGGCAAAACATTGACATAATAATTGAAGATAACATTGGGACAAATCAATTTTATGAGGAAACAAAAGCATTATCTACAAATCAATTATAAGATAAGTGTACTCATTATCACCACTCCTAGTGAAGTTGAAGATCCTAGCTAGTACAATTATGATAACTTAAAATCCCAATAGTTTGTAAAAAAAATACAAATTTCATTACTTCCAAGTTACCAAGTTACTTGCAAGTTGCCAAAAACAATAGAAAAATTCAGCAATATAGCTAACTAACTTCAAAACAACTATACAAAATCAATTATATTCCTATATAAAAAATAATTACAAAATAATATTAGAAAAAGAAAGAGCATTGTATCAGCAACCAAAATAGAAAGTAGCTATCAATATAGCTTTAACAAGAGCTGTGCAGTTTTTTTTGAACACATAATTATTTACTACTTGTTTGTTACAGAATACACAAGACAAATACAAATAGCAAGCAAATTTTTTTCCTTATTATGTTTTTACCAAAGTCTAAAAAAAATAGACAACTAATATATATAAATAAAAGTAAAAAATAATTTCTAAAAAAAAATAAAACAGATCATGCCAAGTCCTACAGACAGTAGAAATAGAAATACTTCAAAATCATTCTACTTAGTCTGGATACCCCTGATAGTAAAATTAGAAAAAATATATTATTATAACAGAAAAATTACAGACATACTTCTGTAATTGGATAAGGATACAATATGATAAACAACATATGTACACTATGGAGTATTATTCAACCATCAAAAAAATGAAGATTTTACAGCATTCATAATAACCTGGATGGAGGTAGAACACATTTCTTAGTGAAGCATCACAGGAATGGAGAAGTAAGAATCCTATGTATTCAACTTTGATATGAAGACAATTAATGACATGGTGGGGCATGAGGGAAGGGAGGTCAGACAGAGAAGAAGCAAGGGGGTGTGGGCAAAAAAAAAATGACTAATTCTCACACAAACTGGATTTAATTTTGATCAACATATATTACTTAAACATCAATGTTTAATTCAACATGTTTTTTGAATTTTTAATAATGGTCATTCTTATAGGAGCATGACAATCACAGGTGTAGATCATATCTCATTGTAGTTTACCTTGCATTTCCTAGGTGATAAATGATGTTGAGCGTTTTTGGATACAGTTGTTTGTTTTCTTCTTGTGAATTTAAGTTCTTTGCCGATTCTGGACATCAGTCCTATGTTAGATTGTATAGTTTGCAAATATTTTCTCCATTTTGTGGATAGTCTACACCGTGTTAATTATTTCCTTTGCTGTGCAAAAGCTTTTTAATTTAATTCAGACCCACTTACTTGTTGTTTTGCTGCTAAATTTACTTTGGGGGGTCTTAGTAATAAGTTCTTTGCCTACGCCAATATCTAAAAGAGTTTTTCCTACATTTTGTTCTAGAATATTTATAGTTCCATGCCTTGCATTTAAATCATTAATCTATTTTGAATTAATTTTTGCTTGTGGTAAGAATCAGGGATCCTGTTTTATTCTCCTGCATGTGGCTCCCGAGTTTTTCCAGCACCATTTATTGAGTGTCATTTCCTTTCCTCGGAGTCTGGTGGTGTCTGTTTTACTGAAGATCACTTGGTTGTAGGTATTTTTATTTCTGGGTACTCTACTCTATTCCACTGGTCCTAGGTTAGGTTGTTCCCGAAATATCAGCCTGATTGACTTTCCATTATGTTCTACCTCTGCCATTACCTTACCAGTTTCTACAAATCAGAAAAACCAAATCAAAAACAAAGAAGAAAAATGTAGGTGCTCAAAAACAGGCAATATGTTCTAAAATAAGAACTACTACCTTCTAAAAAATCACTATTTCATCTTCATTTTGAATAACCAGTATTTTACTTTTTTGTTTTGCAACCTGAATTATGGTATCATATTATTCTGTTTCTGTCTTAATAACATGGGAATCAGAAGGTGTACATAACTTAAATATAATTCTGGACATTTCCTACACTGTAAGGATCAGACAAATCAACAGACACATTTTTCAAAAAGCAAAATATTTGAGCCTCACCTTCCACAAATGATTTATTAGGTTTGTGATTTTTAAGAAGCTATAATTTTCAAAATTTGCCCAGTGATTTTTATATCTAGCTGACTGCTGGCAGCAACTTCTGGGCTTGTGGAGGTAGAGAAGGTCTCTAGCAGCTTGGGAGCTGCTGATGAACAGGTGTGAGGGGAGGAGAAACAAAACCCCCACCTATCCTTTTCTTAGTGTCGGAATTGAGTTAAATTGTAGGACATCCAACGAGTATTCACAGAGAATTGAATTGCTTGGTGTATGGGGGAAAATCCACACAACTGGTGACAGGAGAGGACGGAATTTTTCCTACAGAGTACGCCATAATATATAATAGAGTGTGAGTTGTAATGTAATCTTACAAGGCATAATACTTAGAAATAAAACTATTTTATAAATTGTGGAAGGTTTGTTAAGAAGTCAAACATTTACACATCCATATAGTCAACACTTGTTTACCTATATATATTTTGTTTTCTTTTGGTTACATATGGTCGCATGGTTTCATTATCTGATAAAGATGTGGCACAGATAATTCAAAGCAAGTTTTATGTAAGTAAAAACTAATCTTAGAAGACAATCCGGATATATCTATATCTAGATATAGGACTTAGATCATTATTTAACAGCAGATAACCAAAATAATATGTAAGTACATATATTTGTATATGCATGATATGTGTATATATAATTTTCATTATCTCCTATTAGTTATCAAAACAAGTATATTATTTAGGAAGATACTGCTTAATAATTATGATATCAGACAATAGCATTTTTTTACCACTTTATGATCTATGAAGTACACTTGTATACTTTATTTCACTGTATTCTCATAACAACTAAGAATTTAGGGTTACTTATAATGAGAAGGAATTATAATAAAGTACACAAGAGGTTATTTACTTAGAGCCCTTTGAAATAGGCTGGCTGTCTTTTTAAACTCATTATGGTATGATCATATTTTACACATGCTTCAAAGTTGATATAATACTTTCAAAATCCATTCTGTCATTTGATCTTACAATAATCTTAAGGGCTATGTAAAATTAAGTACATTTTATAAATTGAAGAAGTATAAGCTCAGAGGAAACTGACTTGAGCAGGGTCAGCTAAGAAAAGAATACCAACTGTGTAAAGTAGCTTTAGTTTTAAGCTTTCAAAGCTTCTTCTTCTTTTTCCTGATAGTTGTCAAATGTTCACATATAAACAATAAATAATAAATGGTTCACTGGTCGAACATTTGGCTGTTACTCTAACTTGAGGTTCTTATTTCTGGCTTCCTCTTTTCAAGGATTAGAACCTTTTTCATATTCTAGTAGCTGAGATGCCTTGAACACTGTCCTTAAATTCTGTCAGTTAGCACGATCTTGTGTTTCCCATCAGAGTGTTAGCCAGCACACATACAGACGGGAGTGGGGTGCACAACTTGACTAAATTTGGCAAAATAGGAAACTCTGAGCTCTATGCTCTTCACCCGGGTCTCAACGTGTATCGAGTCCTCCTTCTGTTACTTTAGTATTTAGTGCCTCAGGTTGCTACGTTTTTCTCCTAGGTATTTTGTCCAGAATTTATAGTTATTATCTGCTGCATGATTGTTCTGAGTTGCTTGGCAGTCCTAGAAGTGAAATTCTTATGGACTCCTTTTAACTAACCACATTTCTTGGTTGAAAATTTTTTGACTTTATGACATTTATATAAATACATATTAAATATTTTTTTAAAATACGGCTTATGATGCATACAATTTTAACTGTTTTTATTCCCATCTAACTGCATCTCTAATAAAATAAATTTGGCCTAAATGCATGTTAATTCAAAGGTACCATCAGGCACTGTTTTCATATTTTGTCTGCAGTCTATGGGAAATGCCAATTCAGGCAATCTTAGATATACAGAGAAAGCTCACCTCTCACCTCTCACCTCTCACCTCGTCTGAGCAAACACGGGGCAAGTGGACCAAGTTTTTATTTTTTATTTTTATTTTTTTTATTGTTGCAGTTTGGCTGGGGCTGGGTTTGAACTCAGCACCCTCGGTATATGGGCTGACACCCTATTCACTGAGACATAGGCACCCAAGTGGACTAAGTTTTTGACAGTTTATTCATGGCTGCAGCAAAAGTATCAGAGAGAAAAAAAGATTGTTGAGTTTAATATGGTGGCTTTTCCTATTTCATCCTCTTTTTCTTGATGAAATAAATGATGTAAAATTTCCAAAAGTCATGAGACCCTTAAGGAGGGTGATCCCTTAAACCATTACAGTCAATTAAGTAAAAGAGGTCATTTATTAATTTCACATCTCATCCAGATAACTACACTTATTGCCATGATACTCATTAATATTGTGGTTATTACTTTAACTACAGCTTTTGTGTCCTCTTTCAAAATACAGGTAGGCTATAGAAAAATTGGAGCACTTCATTAGACTGTCTCTACTGGCTAACATTTTCTAGCCAGGATAAGAAAGCATGATTCTCTAAAATTAAGCAACCTATTCACTTAAGTCCTATAGAAAGAGTATATGTTAATCATTTCAGCATGATTCTCTAAAATTAAGCAACCCATTCACGTAAGTCCTATAGAAAGAGTATATTTTAATCATTTCAATGCAAGTATATTTACCATCCTTCATGTATTTTATTTTATAATAGAAGTCTAATATTTTAACACAAAATATTTATATTTTGGAATATAACAAACGAAATTATAACAAACGAAAAAAATAAAGGTGTCTCCTGGCATATAAGGTGAAAATGGTCTGTAGAGATTTTGCCTATGAAAACAATAGGCTTTGCAGCAAAGCATTTCAAAAATATTTTTTCATGGCTATTGGAAAACTTGTTCAGAGACATGTTTCTGATGATTACAAATCTTGGGCACAGGTGTATTGTAGCATATTCTAAGTGGCAACAACTATATTGCAGAAAATAATTGTGTCATCACTTGTTGACTGATCAAATGTCAGTCCCTTCTCAAGATCTTATGTCTGATCCACAAAGGCCGAACTGAGTTCCAGTTCAAATGCCCATCACGGAGAACATCTTCATGTCTCATTTCCGTGTCTGCCAGGCATAGACAGAAGCATGCCACTTCTGCTAAAAATCCAGGTGACGTGAAGTATCTGAAGAAAATGATTTAAGATGGTCCCATGAAAAACAAAAATTATAAACCCACATTTTAATTAAAACAGTACTTGTAGTTTATTTTTCAGATCTAATGGCATTATTAATGTTACCAGATGTGGTCATATTATCCGTTGGGAAAATGGGCAGTATGTGGCAAAATTCTCTTCTCTTAAAATATAGTTTGCCCTCTAACTTTGGAAATAGAACTAAATAACTTTACACTTGGTTCATGCCTTACACATAGGAATAGTATGGTAAGGTTTTATGTTTGAATATCTCCTAATTCTTTTTTACACTTACATAAATTTGAGGGCTCAATTTCACTGAAAATTGCCCATTTTACTATGTATGATACAATAAAACATATATCTACAATTTTTCAACAACTTGAATTCCTCAAATGCATTTTCAAACAATGAACTTTATGGGATACTAAAATGTGTATAAGCATGGACAGATTTTTTTTATCTGCATCAAGAGAATTTCTATATAAAGCAAATGAAGGGATGATTTTGAACGATGTTTGCCTTTCTATATAAAAAACAAACTTGTGTATTTCTTTGAATTACTTAAAGCTTAAAAATGTTCTCCTCTAATGTACAGAAAATTTTTATGTAAAATAAAAATAACAAGTGTATAACATATAATTTATCTTTTAAGCATTGCATTAAAGAGTTTCCAAATAGTACCTTGGTCTATTACTCATTTCTTTTGTAACTTAATTACCCACATGGAAGTGGGTGCATCTTTCCCACTTAACTTCTCTGTTATTACCGACTGAGAAAATACAGAAAATCTATTTCTATTTTGGTTAAAAGAAACAGAGACAAGGCATGCACAAGCTGGGTCATGCTGTGCCGATGTCAAACAATGTCAGATGTCTGAATTAATATATGTTCTATCTGAAAGCAATGTAGGTATAACCGTACATAATAATAGACCTCTCTTCTTTTATATTTCATAGTTGATGTGGAATTTGCTGCAAACCATAGTAATTCTGTAGAGAAGGCGTAACACTCTTAAATCATATAAAATTTTTATTGCCTGTCTTGCCTAATATTTCTTTTGCTCTCAAAACACTATCAGCCTAAAAACAAGAAAAGCAGTCTTCTGCACATGTCTGCTGCTGTTGAAATGGAAGAGAGTTTCAACTAAGGGGAATAATCTTCTGTATTCTAGGATAATTCCTTAGGCTGCTGTAATTGAAAGAAATGAAATATGCAAAGAAAATCATTAAAAGAAAGAAAGCATTTTTCAAAATTGTAATTAAATAGATTGTCTGTCAGGAATACAATAAGTGCAAAGAATTGTAAACCGCCATGATATAGGGGAGACACAATGGAATGAAAGCCGTACAATCAAAAGATTAATACTTTTGACCCTTTCGTTATATTAGTAACAAAATAATTTTTTTTCCCTAGTGATTTGTCCTTGGAATGTTTCAACACTTTGGAAAGTAACTAGATACCTCGGTCACATTTCTGTACTAGAGACTGAAGTAGACTGTAAGTTTTTAAACAACAGACCTAGGCCAGTTTCCTTTAGTGCCCAAAGGCCACAGAAGTTGCAACCCAGGAGCTCTGAGTTATTCTAAACAGCTTCTGTAGACTAGAGATTGGTTTATCTTTGCAGTGACAGGCTGTATTACGTATTTAGCATCCTTTCAGAGGGTGTGGAATACAGAATAAGGATGGAAATAGGAATGGAAAACAATGTCTTAAAGAATTTCTGCACCAATACACTTTAAAAAACCTCAGCTGTTTTGTTTTGTGTATAAAAACATATAGTTTTAGATTAATAGCCTATCCCAGTCTAGTGTTTTATCTTTTGCAATAAATCCCATATAATCTAACAAATGGGAACAGTTGTTGATAGTTTTTCTTTATATTTTCAACCTCAGAAATGGTACCTCTAAAGTGTTTATCCTCAGTTTATAAATACTGGAACTATCATCTATATGTCTATATGTTGCCCTAAGCCCTGCCCCCCTTTTATGTAATGCAATAAATTATGACAATGACATTAACTGATTTAATTATAGAAAGTAATGTTATTAAAATAGATCAATGAACATATGATAAGTGTTTGTCTTGGCTTCCAACATAATCGTCATAAAAGATTTCCACTCAGCACCCATAGCACAGGGGTTATGGTGCCAACCACATACACCAAAGGTGGTGGGTTCAAACCCGGTCCAGGCCAGCTAAACAAAAATGATAACTGCAACCAAAACATAGTTGGGCATTGTGGTGGGTGCTTGTAGTCCCAGCTACTTGGGAGGCTGAGGCAGGAGAATCACTTGAGCCCAAGAGTTTAAGGTTGCTGTGATGCCATGGCACACTACCAAAGGGTGACATAGTGAGACTCTGTCTCAAAAAAAGAAGAAAAAAAAAAAGATTTCCATGGAAATTTCTTATATCAGGCTTGGCACCTGTGGCTAAGGTGCCACTTGGCTCAAGTGGCTAAGGTGCCAGCCACATACACCTAAGGTGGTGGGTTCAAATACAGCCCGGGCCCGCCAAACAACAATTACAGCTGCAACCAAAAAATAGCCAGGTGTTGTGGCGGGCACTTGTGGTCCCAGCTACTTGGGAGGCTGAGGTAGGAGACTCGCTTGAGCCCAGGAGTTGGAGGTTGCTGTGAGATGTGATGCCACAGCACTCTACCCAGGGGATAGCTTGAGGCTCTGTTTCAAAAAAAAAAGAAACTTATATTGTCACAAAGAGAAAGCCTGGGCTGTTTAATTTTATAATTGATTTATAAGTCCATGTTGTCCATTCCTTTCTATAACATAAATTTATATATAATTTTATACAACAGAGGTCTGTCATAACTGTCTCTGGTATGATTATAAATGATATTCTACAGCATTGCTTATGTAGATATATCACAGAATATTTATATAATATGGCTCTGAACTCATATTATACAAAACAGCAAAATATTTATCAATTATGGACCCAATTTCTGCTTTATCACATGGACAGATATGGATTTCAGCAACCTAAGAGCATACTGGGAGAAGGAAGCTCCTTTATTCCTGATAGTATCAAGCCTATAAATTGTACATTGGAGAACACTTATTTATGTACAAAATGAAATGACTCATTATTTCTTATTATCCAGCCAGTGTCATAAAGACCTAGTTCCATTGATCGTGGGCATTGCCCTTAAAATGTTCTTCTAAAGATGTTGATTATGAACACTGAATATTGTAAGATGATTTTTATCTCTCTGTCTTTCCATGTAAAATAAATTTAAACTTTTAGATTAAAATGTTTCACTTATGATAGAAAAATAGTCAATATGACTCTGGCTATTGACATGTCTATCTACAGCCTCACAAATGACAAGAGACTCATAGAATAAGATCACTGGCGGAAAACACATAATTTACATCTTGATGATGAATAATAGTCAACATACAACTGTTCTATTTATTTAAGCAGTATCTTACTGCAAAATATGTAAAGCTATTTTGGTGTTCATTGTCTGTCTTTCTACTAAACTGCTTTAGTTTAAAATACTGTGGAGATTTCCTGAACAGAGTTCTTGTTGCTGTTTTTAAAAACATTCAGTGAAAATAAGCAAATGACATTTATAAAATACCAGTTTGAAGTGGAAAAGCTCAGTAATACTGTGTTTTAGAATCATTAAAAAAACCTTTCTCATTAATTCAATTTTCTTTGGGAAAATTGTTCCCAACTTTGCTAATGAGGCTTTCAGATTTATCCACTATTTGTGTGTGTGCATTGGCCTAAAATATAAAATACCTGGATCAATTGCCAGGTAACTTTCCTGTTTCCTTTCAAAACCTCGTTAATCCAGCACTTTAAATTATTTTTAATTAAGTAATTATAGTACCATGAATCTCTTTTTTATGAAATAAGGAAAAAATTATGGTATCTTCTAAAAGCACAGACATGGGAAGATAATGCAGGTAGGAAACACTGAAAAATAGCTTTTATCAGTTAAATACAGCAACACAAACAAGGAAAAGAAAAGAAAATTGTGAACTAGTCCCTTCATTTAGACATACAGCCTCTGATTCATAACGAGTTGCACATAATAGTCCTTTCCTAGGCACTAGAATGTAATTTTACTGGCTGCATCCTAAGCAGAAAATTTGAAAGAATACAGTTAAATTCAACTAGAGAGAGAAGAAATATCATACAGTCTCCAGTTTTATTCATGTGTTATTATTTTCTGGTTAAAAAGCAAAACAGATCAAAACAAAGAAAGAAGAAACTCCTGATTTGCAATTAGTAAGACTAGTCTTGCTGCTGTGAAATTACTATAAAAAAAGTTTGAGTAAGAAAGAGTATTCCCTTATTTAAGAATTAGGGCTCCTGAAATGAAAAAATGTTCTAGGCTGAGTTCTGAAATTTAAGAAATAAATGGTACGCTCCACGAATTTGCACATCATCCCTGTGCATCCGGTGCAGACACACCAATCTCTGTAGTGTTCTAAGTTTAGTACATGTGCTGCCGCGGGTAAGTTCCCACCTAACTGGTCCGATGTAGGGACATATGGCACACTTCCTAGATGGAGGGCTCAACTGAAACTCGGAATTGACCTCGCAAACGCAAACAATGTAACCTAATGGCATGCACCTTCACATTGATCCGAAATTAAAAAAAAAAAAAAGATAATTATGCTTTGTTCATTGATTGGGCAATCCCTATTCTTTAAGAAAATGAGAAATTAATAATAGTCTGGGAGAAAAAGAAAAAGCCATCTAATTTTTCAATAAATCTAAATAAATTTTGCAGCTGCCTTAGGCACTACAATAGTTTGGGATGTAAAAAGTCCAAAATTTAGGAATAAGATTAAAAACATGACCAGCAAACCTTCAGTGTCACATAGGGACAGAGGCTACAGAAAGAAAAGTACTAAGTTAATTTCTTTGGACTTGTGGGTCAATGAGTAGGGCGCCTGCCCCATATACCAAGGGTGGTGGGTTCAAACCTGGCCCCTGCCAAACTGCAATAAAAAAAATATCCGGGCATTGTGGCGGGCGCCTAAGTAGTCCCAGGTACTTAGGAAACTGAGTAGAGAGAATCACCTAAGCCCAGGAGTTGGAGGTTGCTGTGAGCTGTGACGTCAGAGTGCTCTACTGAAGGTGATAGAGTGAAATTCTGTCTCAAAAGAAAAAAAATCTTTTTTTCTTTGTAACCATTGATCGAAATTCCTCTATATAGAGTTACTTGTGACCTTGTAGATTATTATCCTATAGAGATGCAAATAATTTCTGCCCAGTCTTACAGTTAATTAAATATTTAGGGCCTGTTATACATTAAAAAACTTTTATATCAATCTCAGCAATCTTATCCCCAAATTTCCTTTGTCTCTGCCAATAAATACACAAGGTTCTTAAATGGGAGTGAGTGACATCTTCCTCGTTGCCTTACTGAGTTGAACAAAAATTTATCTATGTTTCTTTTAAATTGGTTTAGGATTCATGATTACAATGTTTTGAAAATTGTACATTGAGTAATGGAGTCTTTTTATCAAATAGAGAAAAATTGTAGGTAAGAATACTGAAATAGCCGATGTATCCTTCTGGAATATCATTTTACAAAGCCAAACAGATAGGGTTCATTTGACCATGATAACATTTTTTAATGCCAAAATTAACCAAAAAGTAAATGTTTGTTTTAAGAAATTTTAATTAAAAACTATGATTTTTATATTTCTCATCTCTTTTTCTAAAAGAGTTATATACTAAGAATTCTTTCTATAAACATTAGCAGGTTTATAAAAGGACACAGCTCCAGGAAAGGAATGTCTAAAATCCAAAATAATTCAAACACTTTCTCTATTATACTTGAGTAGGTGAACATAAACTAAATTTCAGTATAAATAGTGGATAATCTTTTTGTCTATAAAATGAAGGCACTATATTAATAATTTAATAGGAAGAGCTTATAACGTATGACATAGTAAATGAATAATTTTAAGAATCACTACAGCTATTTTTACTAAACTTCTAATATTTTATCAAACTTGCTTCAAATATAGTTAAATAAGTGAAAGTCTTTTGCAATCTAAGGAAAAATACTTCAAGGTAGAAAACATGATCTTAAAATACTAGTTCAGAAAGCTCATCTGTAAAATAATGGTCACAGATGCAAAGGTGTTTTAGAGATAATGATCTTTAAGAAAAAAATAAAACACAAAGAATTTAATTTTCCAGGCTTGGTCTATTATTCTAAAAGGGCGGTTCTGGGACAACCCTTTCCAACTCTGCATTCAAACAAACCAAAAGTGACAGAAATCCTAATTATTACAGCTTCACTAGACTATTTCATTAAAATGCATTTTCCGTAAAGCAAAACCATTAAAATGTGGAGGACTTTTTTTTAAGTTCAATTATGGGTGTATCTCTAAGGAAGAACAGTAACTACAATTGTTGTTCTAACCATTTGAAACATTAAGTGGACCAGTAATTTGAAAATAACCCTATTATTTTCAACTGAAAGGATGTGAAGATAAATTATTTTTGTATGAGAAAAAAATGCGGAGGTTGAATTTCCCTCAGAGCACAATTATTTTTTCTCTAGTATTTCTCTGATAAAAGTCTATGTATTCTTTCATATTTAAAACAAGTACTACTTCTGAAAGATTTATCTGATTTATTCTCTATTAAGAGCACAAGGAAGAAATACATTATGAAATTCTTATAATGAATTACCTTTTAGGAGTTAAAGATAAATATGCTCGAACTATGTGAATGAACATTGATAAACTGTAAAATCATAAGTTGAGTTAAATAAAGCCAAATATACAAAGAAATGTAAATATTATTTCTATTAGGAATTGCTAGATTTTATATTAACCTAATATTAACATTTTGTTATTATTTAAAAGTTTGAACATATACAATAAAAATTTACAGCCAGCATGATTCTTTTTATCACAAATACAGGATGTCAGTTGACGGGGGATGGAGAAATGGTACTATTATGAGTTGAGATGGAAATGGAGGGGATTCTGCCATCTGTAGAATGACTGTACTAACTATTAACCAAGATTGGATGTCAATATGGCATTAAGTTAAGACTTGGAAGTTGACTGGTAATATGTGTAATAGAAGTAGTTCTTATTTTATAGTGAAAAGGTGTATGTGGTAGGAATATAAAAATGCAACTTGGAAAATTAATAGGAAAACAAATTAACCCATAGATGCAAATAATTCACCAATATTAACATATATTAAGACTGATAATATTTAACAATTAATGTTACTGGAAGCAATATTTTTGCCTAAAGACTTTCAGGAAAAACACTACAAATGGAATAAACAAATATTTTCTTTTTTATCACCATAATTTAACTTTGTAGGCAAAGTTTTGATCAGTGCAGTTTTTTGAACTTTTTTTTGTTATGAATGCTCTTATAAGGAAAAGATAATGTCGTTTTATGCTGTAAATTTTTAGCAAAGCATATACTATATATATAAACAATAAAAAGTTAATTTTAATACTATATATTTCAAATCTCTGCATTGAATAATTTAGGTTAATTATGTTTAAACTTTTGCATTGAAGTTGATTATACATTCAAATACCTAATCAATTGAATGATTAAATCTTAAGATCTTAAACTTTTTATCTATTTTTTCTACAGAAGGGCATTTACTTCCTCTTAATTTTTTCCCCCCAGCCTAGAACAAATAATGATAGAAGTTCCCTAATTTTACTCATTATTTAACTATAAGTGTGAGACTTTCCCTATTATAAATAAACAAACTATGTAACAGGGCATATAAATTTCAGCTTTTCTAGATGTAATGATGTTCCAGTCATATTTAGAATGGATGTGCTAATAGATTCTCAATCTTACTTTGCATAGAAGTTACAGTCCCTGCATGCCAGGCAACACTGGATGTTATCAACCTTAATAATTTTTGCAAATCTGATGACTAGGAATTATGCCTCAGTACTTTGATTTACAGAGAGTGCCAATAAATGCATGCACATTTCTAGAAAGGGACAAAAATATATTAAAATTTTAATACTCTGGTCAAATTGACTTCTGAATTTACAAGAGATAATGATGCAATATACAAGATAACAAATGTTATCAGTATATATGCTGAGTGTTACAATTTCAATACAGTTTTTTCCTTTCTTAAAATGTATATACGTTATGTGGCACCTTTTGTTTATGCCACTGATTACGAGGGAGTCAAAATAGCTTTTCCTATTTTTGTTTTTCTTTTCAATTCTCCTCCTGCATGTTTATATTTTTAAAGAAGTCTTTGTCTAACACAAATATTGGCTGTCCACAAAGTTCATGAGCAATTTAAAATAGACAATATCATGCAGAAGATGATAAAGTATGTTCCCATGTTTCCTGCCTATATCTTTATTTTTTTTTATTAAATCATAGCTGTGTACATTAATGCAATCATGGGGTACAATGTGCTGGTTTTACATACAATTTGAAATGCTTTCATCCAACTGGCCAATATAACCTTCATAGCATTTTCTTAATTATTGTGTTAAGACATTTATATTCTGGCTTGGCACCTGTGGCTCAAGTGGCTAAGGCACCAGCCATATACACCTAAGGTGGCAAGTTTGAATCCAGCCTGGGCCCGCTAAAACAACAATGACAGCTGCAACCAAAAAATAGCTAGGCATTGTGGTGGGCGCGTGTGGTCCCAGCTACTTGGGAGGCTGAGGCAGGAGACTCGCTTGAGCCCAGGAGTTGGAGGTTGCTGTGAGCTGTGACACAAAGCACTCTACTCAGGGGGACAGCTTGAGGCTCTGTCTCAAAAAAAAAAAAGACATTTATATTCTACACCTAGTAAATTTCACATGTACCCTTGTAAGATACATTGTAGGTGTGGTCCCATGGATTACTCTCCCTCCACCCATTCTCCCCCCTCCCCTCCCTTCCCTCTCCCCTTTCCTCTTCTTCTTGGGCTAGAACTGGCTCATAGCTTTCATAAGAATGCTATAAATTGGTTTCATAGTAAGACTGAGTACATTGGATACTTTTTCTTCCATTCTTGATACACTTTGCTAAGAAGAATATGTTCCAGCTCCATCCATGTAAATATGTGAGAGGTAAAGTCTCCATCTTTCTTTAAGGCTGCATAATATTCCATAGTGTACATATGCCACAAGTTAGTGATCCATTCATGGGTCAATGGGCGCTTGGGCTTCTTGCATGACTTAGCAATTATGAATTGGGCTTCAGTAAACATTATGGTACATATACCTTTGTTATAATGTGATTTTTGGTTTTCTGGATATATATCTACTAGAGGAATTATAGGATCGAATAGCATGTCTATTTTTAGATCTCTAAGTGTTCTTCAAACATCTTTCCAAAAGGAACATATTAGTTTACATTCCCACCAGCAGTGTAGAAGTGTTCCCTTTACTCTACATCTATGCCAACATCTCTGCTTTTGGAATTTTGTGATGTGGGCTCATCTGACTGGAGCTAGAAGATATCTCAAAGTAGTTTTGATTTGCATTTCTCTGACGATTAAGGATGGTGAGCATTTTTTCATGTGCCTGTAAGCTGTGCATCTGTTTTTTTCAGAGAAGTTTCTCTTCAAGTTCCTTGCCCACCTGAGATGGGATCACTTGTTCTTTTCTTGCTAATACGTTTGAGTTCTCTGTGAATACTGGTTATTAAACCTTTGTTAGAGACATAACCTGCAAATATCTTCTGAGGGATGTCTGCTTGCTTTACTTACTGTATCTTAATACTCAAACACTTCAAAGCTGGGCTGACTTTAGAAGAGTCATCTATCCTAACCTCATTCATTTCATCTATAAAATGAGAATCATTGTGTAAACGTGTAAATGTGTGTGGTTGTGAGAATTATATAGGAAAAAATTAGTATATGAAAAGATACTGTAACAGTTAGGAAACTGATAAATTCACTATTCACTTATTATATTATCCTTCAATTATTTATGATTTTATCTTAAACTACATTATGATGGAAATAGATGTGTTTGTGCACAGGTGTTTGTATTATGGGTCCAAAACTCATTCTCCATCATTTAAAAAGTCTTCACATGAAATAATTTCTACTCTGAACAAAATTGAATTAAATTATAAATCAACATCAAGAACAAATGGAGGGATATTTACTACTCATGAATGTATAGACTCAGTAATGCTGTTAGGTCAATTATGTGCAAATTGACCTCTGTGACTCCAGTCATTACAATTATAAATCAAAGCTCATGGTTTTGTTCTCTTTTTCTGTAGCAATTAAGAAAATTCATATAGAGATGTAATAAACTAAGAGGAACAACAATGAAAAAAGTTGAAAAAAATGAACAAAGTTCAATAGCTAATGTGATCAAAGTTCAAGACTTATAATAATGCCACATTAATTGAGACAGTGTGGTATTTGTGTAATTAAGGAAAAAGAAGAGTGTCCAGAAATAAATCTATATATACATGAACAGTTGATTTTCAAAAAATTCACTCTTGCAGTTTCACAAAGAAATGATAGTCTCTTTAGCAAACTGTGCTAACAAACTTGTCTATCCAACTTTGGTTCATATTTTGCACCTTATCCAAAAATTACATTAAAATGTATTTTAGACAAATGTAAAACCACAAAGTATAAAACATATAGAGGAAAATATTATTAATCTGGGGTCAAGCAAAGTATTCTTATGTATGACAACAACATTAGAATCCATAAAAGAACAGATAACATGGAGTTCATCAAAATTATAAACTTTGCTGTTTAATAAATACTATTAAGAGACTTGACAGGCCAGCCAGGGACAAGGAAAACATATTTGCATGTCATCTATATAATAAAGGTTGGCTTCTAAATACAAATCTCTCAAAACTCAATAATATGAACAATGTAAGAAAAAACTGGTAAAATGCTTGAACACCTGCTTTACCAAAGAGGCTACAGCGATGGCTCATAAGCCTGTGGACAGAAGCTTCATAATGGTAATTAGAAAGATGCAACTTAAAACCATAAAGAGATAATGCTAAAAATCTATTCAAGTCATTAAAATTTATAAGTCTGACCATACCACGTGTTGGCAAAGATAAGGAAAAAACTGATATTTTCATACCCTAGTCATGGGAATATAAACTGCTATAACCACTTTGCAAAACAGATTAGAAGTTACCTTAAATGTTCAGCATGCACCTATCATATGATTTAACTTTCATGCTTAGCTAATGTTTATATAAAGACTCTCACATCTATGGTCATAGCAGTTTTATTTGCATTTGTCAAAATGTGGTATCTTAGGGTTGCCAGATTAAATAGAATACATATAGTTACATTTGGATTTCATATAAATAACAGATAAATTTTATCATAAGTATGTTCTGTAAAATATTTGGGGAATGCATATACTAAAAGGTATTTTTGTTTATTTAAAAGACAAATTTCACTGGACCTACCATTTCAACAACATGGGTCACCCTGGAGGGCATTTTGATAAGGATAGTAAGGCAGTCACGGAAGGACAAATATTGCCTGATTCCACTCACCTAACATACTAAAACAGTCAAAATCAGAAGCAGAGAATAGAACGGTGGTTTCCAGAGGTTGAGGACAATAAGAAAATGTGAGATTTTTGCTCAATTGGTATTAAGTTTCAGTTCTGCAGGATAAATAAGGTATAGGTATCTGCTGTATAGCACTGTACTTACAGTTAACAGTATCATATGAGGCACTTTAAAATATCAAGAAGTTACCTGAGACGCTGCTGTATTCCTTGATCACTTCTAAGAGTTTTGTAGTAGAATCCCTGGTGTTTTCCAAATATACAATCATATCATCTGTGAAGAGTGAAAGTTTGATCTCTTCTGACCCTATATGGATACCCTTGATTGCCTTTTATTCCCTAATTGCAATGGCTAAGACTTCCATTACAATGTTAAAAAGGAATGGAGACAATGGGCAACCTTGTCTGGTTCCTGATCTAAGTGGAAATTATTTTAATTTAACTCCATTCAATACAATATTAGCTGTGGGTTTGCTGTAGATAGCCTCTATCAGTTGAACAAATGTCCCTTCTATACCAATTTTCTTAAGTGTTCTGATCATGAATAGATGCTGGACATTATCAAAATCTTTTTCTGCATCATTTGAGAGAATCATATGGTCTTCATTTTTTAATTTGTTTATGTGATGAATTATATTTATAGATTTACATATACTGAAACAGCCTTGAGACCCTGGGATAAAACCCACTTGGTCATGATGTATAATTTATTTGATGTGTTTGATGTGTTGAAGTTAAATCTCATTTTAAGTTTTCTTAGGACAAACAAAAATTTAAAAACAAAACTCAAAAAACCTCAAGAAACTTTTTGGAGGTGATGGATGTCTTCAATACTTTGATTGTCGTGATGGTATCATGGGTGTTTGGTGTATGCATGTGTCCAAACTCATCAAAATGAATGCATTAAAAATATACAATTTTCGCACATTGAGTATGCCTCAATAAAACTTATGAAAAATGATTTTATTCTGTGTGAGGTTGGTGAAATTTTACTCATCAATGATATTAGTTTCAGTCTTATGTGCAATGTATTTCATTACTTATAGGACATGGTTTGAGATCCACCAAATTTTAATTGTACCTGCACAAGTCCTGTCAGTAGCATTTTCAGGTACCAGGCAGAAGGTCTAAAAGGTATCAATGTAACACATATACCCTATAAATAAACTATTATGTACCTAGAATAATTTTTTTAATTAAAAAAAAGAAGTGACATAGAAAGTGATGTATTAAACAAATAAATAAGCAAGAGATAATAAAGGCAGTCAGGAGAACATTATTCTTCTTAGGATGTCTGACAAAGGTCTTTTTAAAGATGTCACATTCAATTTCAACCTGAGTGGAAGAAAGGAGCAAACCACTCAATTCTGAAGAACATAATTCCAGGTCTTGGTGTCAGCCATGGCAAATATGAGAACAACCAAGAAGACTGCTGTGGTTCAAGGTTAAGGCCCAATAAGTGAGAATGAACATGGGGGGGAAAGCTACGAGAAGTTGTCAGAATCTAGGTCACATGGTATTTTATCAGCCATGGTTAAGGTTCAAATTTTATTTATTCTAAGTGTGACGGGCAATTATATGATCTGGCTTGCATTTCAAAAAGATCAATTCAGTTAATTGGTGAAATATAGAGCATTAGAGAGACAAGAATTAGGAAGAAATCATACAAATCCAGATACAAATTTAGGGTAGATTGGAGTGAAATTCTGTTAGTAGATCAGTGAGCAGCAGTCAATGTTTAAAGTATTAGAGTTAGAAATAAATTGATTTTCTGATGGTGGGCATGGGGTATCATAAAACAGAAATGAGTTAATGATAAGTCCCAGTTTTTTGCTTAAGCAATTCATGTTAAAGTTGGAAATAGTTACTAAAATAAGTAACACATTCAGATAGGACCAGGTTCCTGAGAATAATTGATATTTTTGTTTGACATGTCTTAGCATGTGGTACCTAAAAGCCTTTCGTGTGAAGTTGTCCTGTAAACTGTTAGACTGGTTGGCATACAAGTCTGGAATTGATGGAAGAGGCGGGTCTTACATGGTTATAAATCTGAAAGTTATTGTCATTTGGTTGGTATTTAAAATCATAAGATTGACAGACTCAGATTTAGATGAAAGAAAAAATTAAAGAATAGAGCAGTATGGTAGTGAGAAATTTGGAAGGGTTTGATATCTTAGAAGTCAAGTGAAAGAGATATTTCTAACAATAGGCAGTGATTCTGACTAATTTATTCAAGTCCTGCTGAGAGGAAAAGTAATTGCATATTAGATTTGGTAATGTGGAGGTTGTTGGTGACAATAGTATAGCAGGATATTATGGATAAAGTCTTGGTTGAAGTTGATTTTAAGAGAGAAAGAGAAAGAGAGCATAGGATTTTATTTCTAGAAAGTTCTTTAAGGTCTCCCATGTGATTCTACTTGAAAGAAATGCCTGTGTCTCTAACCTTGGCTCCTTTGCCACTGGAAAAGTCTGAAAGTCTTTCTTTCAGAAAACAATCCTCGTAATTTTAGATCTGAAATAGTTAGTCCCCTTTGATGTTTTCTTCATGGACTCTTGTTGATTTCCAGGAAGAACATTCTGCTATTTTCTCTAACCCCAGACTTCTACCTAAATGCTGTCTAGAAAGGATCTTTTAGGTTTTATCAATATTAAAAGCAACCTTGTTAGCTTGAGAAGAATGTTCCTCTAGAAGCTCTTTGGATTCTTGGGATCCAAAGGCCTTCACAAGCACAGCTCATTTGTATAACTTGTAGTTCTTGACTTTCTTCATCTATATATTATAGTCTTTTTTTACAAGTCTAAGCCACATTTATTTGCACATGTAATGGGCAACAGATACTCCAAGTTCATACAAATTTTAAAACAACAAAGTTAATAATCACTTGGCACACTTGTGTGTTATTTTGCTGACGTATTAAAGTCTAGATGAACTTCCTTTTGTAAACTTTCACACAATAATTTCTTAAACAAAATTCTTGAGAACACATAGGGCATGTTTAAGTTAGAGCCAACACAAAAGTTAAGACAAGACCACAAAGTCAAAAACCAAGTTTAGATGATACTTTTCTACCTCCCTCCCCTAGATTATTTTAACAGATGTATATGGTGTATCACGTAAGTAACCAGGAAGACAAAAGAATGATGCTCCCATAATCAGGAAGAAATGCCAATCAGATCATACTGTTTTCAGTTATCTACCAAATATATGGTTTAAATATGAGAAACACTGAAACATGTTTTGATTAGAATAACAAAGGAGATTAGTAAAAAAGTTCTTATAGTTGCTACATATAAAGATATATGGCTACTATGCATATAGTTACTATGTAATATAGTTCTTGACTTTCTTATACTAAAACCCTCAAGACCCCCTTTAAGTCCTTTATTTGTTGCAACTGAGCTTAACAATTTTCTGGAACTGTTATAAATTTCAGTAATTTTCTTGCATGGTACTGTAGACTACAAATTCCCTGTATATGTTTCTCCATCAATCCCATCCACTCTATTTTTTCTCTTTTTGGAACTAACCAAAATTAATCCAGTACAACAATCCCTTACTGCTATTCTGTATTGTCATTAATGTATTTTTACTTATATAGTTATTCTCAGATTGATATTTGGGGGATTTTTTTTAGAAAGGAGAAAATAGAAAAATTCCCCTTTAAAAATGAGGATGGCATTTATCCAACTCTGACTTAGAAAAATAAATATAACACAATTATTTTGAATGATGAAAAGATTATACCTAAAGCCTTAATCCTAATAAAAAGCAATGTAAGGTAAATAGATAAATTCACTTACACTGAACAAATAAAATCATAGATTGTGTTTACATTGCCAGTCAATAGGTTATGAATAGAATTATTTAACTGAATATTAAAAGGAATATTTTAAGATGCAATTCTGATTACACAAATTACAATTAACATTGATGATGAATAAAAAGGAATTTTCATTAACTCTATAATGAAGTCACTGTTAAAGCACATGTCCAGAAAGATACCACAAACTATAATAGTGATTAATAGTTTAGAATTATTTAAAAAATTTTACAGTATCATGATTTATGCCAACATGCATCATGAAGATAGTATATTTTTATATATATGGTTTCTATATTACATATGTATTTATGCCTGAGTAAAAATAAAATAGGAAAATGGCTTTGGGTAAAGTCTGTAATGCTAATATATGCACATAATGGTAAAAATGCTTTATATGAAATAATAGTAATTTGAGATGTGTTGTACAAACATTCTAATTTTTATAGAGAAGAGAACTAAGACATTGGAAGTTTAAGTAACTTAGCCAAAGTTATACAGATAGTGGTAGAAATTTGAAGCATGGAATTCAGCTTCCGTTCTTGTGACAGAGAACGTAGGAATACATAATTCTGTTTTATTTTTTTGTTTTATCTTTCCAAGAAACATTTATCTCCAAATAGAAAACTATATATAAAATATTATAAATTAAGTAAGGGATAATAGGTATGGGAAGGCATAGTCATGAATAATTTTGTCAGGTTTCTGGACCCAGATGAGTCGTCCATCTCAGTACTGAAAGAGCTTTTCATTGTTACCATAGAATCACCAGTTATTTATCCAGTATCACTGTATCCCATACAACTATGACAAATGGGACAACTGTTTTCAGACTGAACATGAGTCAATGCCCCTATTCTGTTAAAGAAGAAAAAAGACTATCAAAACTTGTAAACTGTGAGTCTGACTGAAATTCTTCTAGGCTTACTATTGAAAATTTCAGCACCTGGGAAAGAACACAGTGGTCATGAGGCATCCCTATTCCTCCGAGAGCATTTGCACCAAACAGTCTAATAGGGTTTGTTCTGCATTCAGGGCTACTGATAAGTGTACAGGAGGAGTCTGTTACTTCAATAGTCATAGACCTTGAATTTTATAAAATATTTAATAAACTAATGTGTGTATTTTGAGCATAAATGATGAAATGATGACCTGAATGGAGAGTTATTCAATGTACTTGGATTTGATTGTAAATGCTAGTTGGGTATGAATTTTTCTTTACCAATATTTTAATAAATAAGTATCTTTGAGAAAAATAAGTTCCACGATCACTTAATTTGCATTTGACAAAAGTTGCTTGGTGGTTGTTTTTGAACTCAAGAATGTGTGTTTTCAGAGAAGTGTGTGTAGAGGGTCTGGGAGTGGAGAGTCTAATTATCTCCCAGTTTATGACCCAATTACTGCTTATGTCTCTCCTAATCAATAGTATGAGGGGGATATGCGACTGACAGTGAATGGCTGCTTAAAGAGAGAGTCTATTGGGGGACTCTGCTGTAGAAAGTGGGAGGAAGTCGAGTCAGGTGAGAAAACCTTATTATTCAGGGAGAAGAGTCTCCAGTGACAGCAGAGACCAGATGCAAGGGAAAAGTCACAGAAACAGCAAGTGATTGTTTTCACATAGTCAGGTAGAAATAATATTGTAATATTGGAGACTCTATTAATGGGTGGCACTATTCAATGAAATGAGTAATTGAGGTAAAATAGAAACATCAGGTATTCCTTATCCAATAAATCTGGAAGCACATAGCAAGGTCCAACTCCTGAATCTATTTCCTCCACTGACACTGGCTTCTTCATGTCTCTAGTCACAGAGATTCAACCTACCGTTTTCTTCTTTCTTGGGTGCAAGCAACACAGTTTTCCTCTTAAGGCTCTATCTTATCCACTATGAAGTAAAATATATTTCCTTAGTAATCTCCTTTCTTAAAATTCCAGAAGATTAGAACACATACTCCATTCCCATATTTTACTATTAGTTGTTATTATTCTGGATGCTATATATGAACTGCATCACCTGAGATAAGGTTTTCACTCCAGTTTTCTTTGCTTTAAAGTAAACATTGTGGTAATATTATATGAACTTCTTACCTTTGCAGCATAGAAATAAATTGATTTATGTTAAGTGCTTTGAACAATGTGTATAAATCTACGTTAAACTTCTAACTTACAGGAGTACACGTTTGTGTTGTAATAATTTGTTACAGAAATAGTAGAAAAGATACTATAGCTATGTTCCCTATTATTAATTTAGAAAAGAGAGATTTAGAACAGTTGCAAGTATCGGTGGTCTTAAAAATTTTTTCTTTAATTACAAAGAAAGACATACTACAGGGTGGCATCTGTGGCTCAGTGAGTAGGGCGTGGCCCCATATACCAAGGGTTGTGGGTTCAAGCCTAGCCTCAGCCAAACTGCAACAACAAAAAAATAGCTGGACTTTGTGGCAGATGCCTGTAGTCCCAGCTGCTTGGGAGGCTGAGGCAAGACAGTCGCCTAAGCCCCAGAGCTGGAGGTTGCTGTGAGCTGTAACATAGTACTCTACCAAGGGCAATAAAGTGAGACTCTGTCTCAAAAAAAAAAATTAATTTTAATTTAATTTTTCCTTGACTAGTGAAATAGTCAAATTTCTTGAATATTACACAGAATGATCCTGGAGTAATTTGAGCATGAGCTTTGGAGTGAGATCAGGGGTTAAGTCTAGGCTGTGACGCTTATAGTGTAGCTGGTTCTGAGCAACTCACAATCTCTCTAGGCCTTGTTGTCTCTGACTCTAATATGGTAATACAATATTTATCTGTGCTGTATTAAATATTTTTAAAAAGCGCTTCACATTTACTAACATGTAATAGGCATGCAAGAAATTATAGCTCCTGCTGTCTTGTTTTTATTACCTCTAGAAATTCTGGAACAGACCCTTAGTTGCCTTTATTTTCACATTCTGCATTAGATCACTGAAAGCTAATTTACTCCAATATATTTGAGGAAATTATGGTTGTTTATTTCCTTTATTTCTGAATCCTTTTTTCTTTGATGATATGCACTAACATGGGTGTAGTCTTACTATGGTTGTTCATTCCTAAAACTATGAAAGTATAGGTCAGTCCCCTCTCTATATATATGTACTCCATGATTTCAAGATTTATACCTGGCTGATACCTTCCCATTCCTGAGACTGAGGAGGGATGTGTGAGAAGTTGTGCATCAAACATGTTCCCTGAAAAGATGAATTTTTAACCCCAAAGCAACTCCAATTTGGTTTTATTCCTGAAGTTTCTTTGCATTGCCTAACATAAATTTTGAAAGCTATTTCCTTATATTTCATGATCCTATTTACTTCAGATTCTGTATTAAAAGGAAAAAGCTGGACTATCAATCTTCCCAAAGTTTCAACTGTGTGCTGAGTAGCTCTTGAGTACCTAACGGAGAAAAAGTAGAATTAGTCCTTACGTGATTTGCCACCTTCCTAAAATTCCCTTAAAATGAATCTTAGAATCTCTTTTAATTTTTTTTAATTGGGTGAAATTATTTTCTTTCTTGGAGATTTTCTGGATATAATTGAAATCAAATGTTTCAACAATGCAGCAGAGTACATTTCTTGTGTTCCATTTCATCCTCATTTATTTTTGGTCACATTTTAAATTTCAGATCAATTATTCCCATTTTTGTATAAGAAATATTTTCTCATTTAATTAAGTACAGTGCTTTGTACCACAATTTCATTATAATAATTTCTGCTTAAGAATTGTAGATGCAGCCATCATTTCAGTTCTTAGTTATTATAGAGATGTGAGAAAGTTCCAAAAAAGACTATCAAGGCAACCAGAAGAAAATTTGAATCAACCCCAAAATCAAAGACAATTTTTTGTTACTCCATATTTCAAGATTTATAACAATACCTACCTATACACACACTCACGTATACCATAGATACATTCAAGCTGATATTCTCAAGCATTTTTAGTTGCCATGGCTATTCTATTTGATGATGCAGAAATATTTTCTCCCCAAATTGATTTAATCACCAAATTGTTGCTTTATTAACTCAAAATAATTCTTTCATTGTTTCAACACAAAATAGCAATGTTTCGATTAAAAATGAGTATATTCAGCTACACAGGATATACTGATTAGCTTTTCCGTTAATCTAAACTGCCAGTTGTAAATTTTTCTGTTGTGTAGAAGAAAGAATATTATTTGCATAAAAATTCTATGCTAAATTTGTTTAGACATCAAGTAAAAGGTTGGAGCTGCACTTTATGCTTATCTATAAAGCCATGTCATATATTTGGAAAACATTTGTTATGTTTATAGCACTGGGGGAAATCTTGGAAAAATCTTCTCTATAGCATGTGAAATTTGTTAAGGGAGCTTCACATGAATATATGGGAGAATGACTTGTTAAGTAATAACAATGTTCATTTGTTAAGTAATAACAGATGAAATTTTATAACTAAACAAAATGACAATAGGCAAAATCTCATGGAACTGGACATCTTTGGACTTTAATTTCACTGATATTTGTAGTTCTGATAACATGTTTAGTCACTTGCTTACTACTTAATCACGCTTGCCTGTATCACGTCTAGGAATGAAACATCCAATGTGGTGGACATGTAAGTGATATAGTGGGAAGAAGGGTCAGTGCTCTGAAGCAGTGCCAACTTGTTTTAAATCCCACTGACCATTTAACACTACTGGGAAGTTGAGTTTGTTGCTCATCTTCTCAGGGCTTGCTTCCCATTATTTGAAAATTAGCATAGTAATAGCCATTTTGTTGTATATTTACAAAACATGACATAGTTCCTGAAGTGCAATATGTATACAATAAATTGCAGGTCCTTTATTTCACCACCTGCCACTGTGAGCAGGTTTTCCATGCAGACATGTGTTGGTGTCTGCCTTGATTTCTTAGTATTTCCTCTCCATATTTTTGTCATTGTGCTCTTTCCAACTAGTGGGGCACTTTAATACAGAATTGAAGCAAAATGGTATACAATTTCTTCTGTTTTGCTTCATTTTGGCTATTCTATTTTTTGCTTCTGGGAAGTCCTTGAGTATATTACTAGGGCCACTAGCAGGAAATAGCTATCCAAGTCTCCTCAAGGAAAAATAATACATTCCTAAATGGAAAAAGCAATTTTTGTGCTTAGAGGCTTCTGAATCTTTGGAAAATTATTAATGATAAACACTGGTCTATGAAGCTCTTCCTGTGATATTGATAGGTATAGAAAAGTTGAACAATTATATTTTTACTATTTTTTTGTTTAAAAACGTTCAGTGATCTAATTTTAAGCTGCTGCATGGATAAAACTCTAGTACCTCCTCTGAGAACAATCATTGACTCCAACCAGGAAGGGCAGAAAATATATTTAAGTAATCAAATTAGTATGAAAATGATTTTCAATGATTGTCTTTTTGAGAATTCCCTTTTGGAACATTAAATCCATATCACATCATACACTAATTCTACAGGTGAATACATTTGACCTAGTGGGACCAGAAGAATGAATGAAAAAGCAAACTTCACTTTCCAAATAGTCATAGATGTGAGTCATGGACAATATACAATTCAAAAATCTCAAATAATTATAGCCGGGTGTTGTGGTGGCTGCCTGTAGTCCCAGCTACTTGGGAGGCTGAGGCAAGAGAATTGCCTACACCTAGGAGTTGCAGGTTGCTGTGAGCTGTGTGATGCCATGGCACTCTACCAAGGGTGACAAAGTAAGACTCTATCTCTACAACAACAACAACAACAACAACAAAAAAAAAAAAACTCAAATAATTAGGGCATACTATTTATTTGGGTCATTTTTTAATTTAGTAAGAAAGTTGCAGGATACAAAATGAAACTACAAAAATCAGTAAAACTTCTATATGCCAACAGTGAACAATCTGAAGAAGAAGCCAAGAAAGTAATCTCATTAACAATAGCTATAAGTAAAATAAAATACCCAGGAATAAACTTAACCAAAGAAGTGAAAGATGAGTCTAAGAAAAGCTACAGAATATTGATGAAAGAAATAAAACAGGACACAAAAATGGAAAGACATTCCATGTTTATGGATTGGAAGAATTGATATTGTTAAAATGTCTAGACTACAAAAAGCAATCTACAGTCAATAAAATCTCTATCAAAAGACCAATGACATTCTTCACAGGAGTAGAAAAAAAAAAACACCTTAAAATTTATATGGAACTACCAAAACCAAGAATTTCCAATGTCATCCTGAGCAAAAAGAACAAAAGCTGGAGAAATCACATTATCTGACTTCAAATTATACTACAAAGCTACAGTAATCCAAACAGTATGATGCTGAATAAAAACAGAAATATAGACCAATGGGACAGAATAGAAAACCCAGAAATAAATCCACACATTTACATACAGTCAACTCATTTTCAACAAAGTTGTGAAGAACATGTGGTGGGAAGTGGAAAGTTTCTTCAATGAGTTTCCCTGGGAAAACTGAACATCGGTATGCAGAAGCATAAAAACTAAACTATGACGATTTATTTATTTTTAAACATACACTTTTAAAAAAGTAAAATAATTAGTATTTCTGAAAAAAAATTGTCATTTCTTCTAGCCCTTGTGGACTATTATAAAATTGTCATTGTATTAAGAGTTCTTCAAATATTGTTATACTTGTTTTATAGTATCCATCAGACCCTAGTAGATATAATGTGCACACAGATAATTAATGTTTGCAAGAACATAGAAAGCTAAACAGTACAACGTTACAGAGAAGAAATATCACAACTTCAAAAAAAACTTTACTGTAGTGGTGATACAAATATAAATTGGAAGATGGGCAAAATTTATATATAAATCAGGAAGGGTTTTCTTGTTAGGGGTTTAGGGTAGAAGTGAATATTCCTTTGTCAATTATTCCATACTTTCTGCCTATGTGGCAAGTTTTGAGACTCAGAGGTGGTAACTTTACTTCAAACTATATATAAAACCACCACATTGTACCCCATGATTGCATTAATGTACTCAGCTATGATTTAATAAAAAAATTAGCAGGAAAAAGAAAGAGACAAAGTTATTAAGCATTGTATCCATGCTCATATATCTAAAATGTTTTATTTTTAAAAATGCCATTTAACTTTTCCTCTAGAATTAAATTCCGTTAACATAGAGGTGTCATTCTAGTGTTCAAAACAAATAAATATGCCAGAACTGCAAGAGTTTCATTCAGATATTGTAGGAAGTAGAGGCTAGGAGAAAAGTCAGCTATAGCAGTAACCAAGTTCTAAATTTCAGTGGATCTTATCACTCTTGGAGCAGAGTATCTGTTTACTCAACTACTGATATAAGTGGCTTTGCTAAAAATGATGCTCAGACTCAATATATCATAAGCAAGTTAGAACACACTATATTATTAAGTGTTTGTCCATCATTTTCATGTGATATGAAGTAATTTTTTGCTTCCTTTTGGATGATTAAGATATATCTTAATATCTATCAATCTGTTTATTATTTCAAAAATTTAAGGGAACAAGTGTTTTTTTATTATGTGGATGAATTGTATCATGCTTCTGAAGGCAGGGCTTTCAGTGTGCCCATCATGAGAACAGAGTACTTGTTCTCAATATGTGGGTTTTATTCCTCACCCTGCATCCCAACCTTCCCACCTTCTTAGTTTCCCAAGTCCATTACTGATCTTTATGACCCTATGAATCCTTTCCTGAGACCCCACTCATAATACATAATACATGATATCTGCTCTTCTGTTGTGGAGATACTTCAATTAGAATAATAGTCTCTGGTTCCACCCAAGTACCTGCACAATACATTATTTCATTGTTCTTTATGACTAAGTAGTACTCCATGGTATTAAAGATTAATTCATTTTAAGTAATTCATTTTCACTTTTCTTTTTTTTTTTTTTGAGACAGTGTCTCACTTTGTCACCCTCAGTAGAGTGCTGTAGCATCATAGCTCACAGCAGCCTTCAGCTCTAGGGCTTAGGCGATTCTCTTGTCTCAGCCTCCTGAGTAGCTGTGACTACAGGCACCTGCCACAATGCCCGGCTATTTTTTAGTTGCAGTTTGGCTGGGGCTGGGTTTGAACTCACCACCCTCGGTATATGGGGCCAGCTGCCCTACTCACTGAGCCACAGGCACTGCCCAATTTTCGTATTCTTAAAATAGCATCAGCTTAAATACTGGTAGAATAAAAATATTCATTGAATCAATCACTCAGACTTCTGTCATACACATCACAGATTTGGAAGCCAGAAAGGGGTGAGAAAAAGACTTTCTGCCTTCTGGAATTTCTGTAATTGAATCAATGAAATAAAGTGAGAGTAAACAGATTAACAGAATAAAAAACATACAAATTTATTGTGTGAACATGCACAGGAGCTTCACAAAATATCAGACTCAAAGAAAAGCCAGGTGGTTGAAGTGTATGGAATATCTCTGAGCTATAGAAAGAAAAAAGGGCTTGAGGCTTCTAGGAGTGAGAGTTAGTAACAGGTTATTGGAAAGTGAGAGGAGGAGATGCACGATGAACAAAGATTGTCTCATTAAGTAGATAATAATCCTCTTGGATAGTATTAATAGTTGTCTCAGAGTAGAGCTTCAGAAGGATAAGCGAGAGCCTATGACAGACAGACAAAGTCTGTCTGGCCGAGTGTTGACCTTCAGTCTCCTTTTCGGTAATAAACTCTTCCCTGGTTGGTAAAATTCTTATAACAATTGTTTTCCTTTACTGATGCAAATTTCTTTTACAAAAGAACAGATTTTCAGAACTATTCATGTGTCCATACTTTTAAAGCATAATCAGCTCAAAATATGGCAAAGAAGAACATTCTGGTCTCCTACAGTAATAGTTTGGGGAGGTGTATGCTGAACCCCAAAACATCATATGTAGTATTTTTAAACAGTTGCCATATTAAAGTCAAATATAAAAAAATAGACTTAATATTTTCATACATATTAAAAATGTTCTTAAGTGAAATAAAATCTTCTACTTGTCTCTCCCTCATTTGTTGTAATTTATTGTGATTAAGGTTTGAATCCTCGCTGTGCAAATTATTAGTTACATGACTTCAGAACTATTAGTATCTTTAAGCTTCATTTCTTTTTCCTTTCCATTTGGCAAGCTGGGGATGAAAATCACATTTCCATCACTGGAAACATTGATAAGGTTAAAGAAGTTAATGTTAAGTCTTATAGACTAACACCCTTTATTGTTGGTAATAAGCCATAAGAAAATGTTAGCTACTTTCATGATTTCTCACAGTCACTGAATAATATGTGGATCAAATAGGTGAGAATTCTGGTTTTTAATACATAAATGAATATAATGTTAAAATATAAAATTCCAACACAAAATAATTATCATCATAAATATCTTCTTAGTACTGGGATTTTGGAATGTCTTTGAGATTCTTACAACCCTCTACATCATGGGAACATTGAAAGGAATGGAATCTGTTGTCTCCATTTGCATTGAAAGACCAGAGTCAATGAAAAATTACTTGGTTTGCCCAAACCTGGTAACATGAATGCTCAATGTTCTTTTCTGTAATGTAAACTATTTAAAAACACTGTATTATCTTGGTGAGGTCAAATCAAATATTTAGAGATAAACACATCTGAAAATGCCTGATGGAGTAGTTGAGATTACTAGGTTTACAGTGTGTTACATGCATGCATATGTGTTCTATCAACAATGTTTCACCAAAACGTAATGCTAAAAGAAATACTTAAAGTACATTATCATTACTATAACACAAATCATTATAACTTGCGTATGGTACCCCAAACGCTGACCCTAAAATTTAGTTATATGGGATAAAATGATATTATTAAATATCACAAGATATAGGTAACCTGGGATTTCTAAGACATATTAATGCTCATATAACTTTTTCCAGTAGAGAGGATATTTTAAACATAAACTAAATGGTAGTTAAAATTTTTAAATTATTCTATTAGTAAGTTCATAATCAAGGTACTTTGTTGGGAGGCAATTTACAAAGGAAAATCTGTTTCTATTTTATTGATTTTGACTTCCAATCCAGTATTTAAAAAAATTACATTTTATTTAGAAAGATAAGAAAAATTTTACATCATGAAAAATAATAAACCTTTAGATATAAATTAAGAACACTTCTACAAAACATCCTAGTCATTTTCTTTTCTTAATTGAAGTAAAGTTTAATGTACATATGTTGTTTAAATTCATGATTAGTTGTCAAATTGTGTACTCTGTATGAATGTTGATTAGAGCAAACATTAAGATGTAATTGGGGATGTTTGTATTTAAAACTTATGATCTGTAAGAGATTATTAGTATCTTATTAGCAATATTTGGTGCTTGAGATAAATTTCAGCAATAATTATAATGAAGTTGCTGGAACTGCTTTTAATATATAAGGTAAAATTAAACCTCATTCACATAAAATGTTTTTGTTCCATTACTCCCAGTAATATAAAAATGTCTAATTTTTAAATATATAATTCAGTTCTTTTTTATTATTATCCTTTTTTAAATTCTGGCTAATATGAAGGTATAAAGAATTAGGTTTCATGGTTTGGGTTTGTAAGGTAAACTTCAAGTTGCTGCTGAAGCAGTGAACCCTTCGTGGTGGTGTGCTGTACACTTTCACATGGTGTCCAGCGAGTGAGAGCTTAGCAGTCCCCCTCCGTCCTCTCTTTTCCCCCTCCTCTCTTTCCCCACTTGAATGTACATGTGTTATTCTCTCATATGGGCATGTAGGTGTTTTGGTATTAGATTCATATGTATTGAGTACATTGGATACTTGCATTTCCATTCCTGTGATACTTGACAAAGAAGAATGTGTTTCAGCTCCATCCAGGTAAATACAAAAGATGTAAAGTCAAGGGTTTTTGTTTGTTTGTTTTGTTTGTTTTTGTATAGCTAAATAGTATTCCATGGTATATGTATACCATACTTTACAGATCCATTCAGGGGTTGATGGGCATTTGGGTTGCTTCCATGTCTTGGCAATTGTGAATGAGGTATAATAAACATTCTAATACAAATGTTCTTACGACAAAATGATTTATTTTCTTCTGAGTGGATTCCTAGTAATGAAATTGCAGGATCAAATAGAATGTCTAAATTTGGCTTTTTGAGGATTCTCCATACTTCCTTCCATAAAGGCTGTATTAGTTTGCAGTCCTACCAGCAGTGCTAAAATGTTCCCTTTTCTCCCCATCCATTCCAACATTTGCAGCTTTGAGACCTTGTGATGTGGGCTATTCTTACCAGGGTTAGGTGATATCTCAGGGTAGTTTTGATTTGCATTTCTCTGATGATTGTGGATGTTTATTATTTTTCCATATTTATTGGCTATTCACCTTTCTTCTTCAGACAAAGTTCTATTCATGTACCTTGCCCACTGACAGACGGGATTGCTTGCTCTTTTGTGTTGATTAATTTGAGTTTTCTGTAGACTTTAGTTATCAATCCTTTATTAGACTCATAACATGGAAATAACTTTTCCCATTCTGAAGGTTGTCTGTTTGCTTTGATTATTGTGCCCTTAGCTGTGGAGAAGTTTTTTAGCTTACTTTAGTCCCATTTATTTTTGTTGATGTTGCCATTACTGATGCAGTCTTCTTCATAAAATTTTTCTTCAGCCCATTATCAGTGGTCCTCAAACTACGGCCCGCAGGCCACATGCTGCCTGCCTAGGACATTCATCTGGCCCAAGGGGTGTTTTTGCCGCCACTGGCTATCCTGCTTACCAGCCAACTAGTCTGGGGCCTGCAGCCCTGCCCTCCAATCGTCTGAGGGACAGTGAACTGGCCCCCTGTTTAAAAAGTTTGAGGACCCCGATAGAGTTTTTCCCATGCTTTCCTCTAGAATTATTATAGTCTCTAGTCTTAGATTTAAATATTTTATCCATTATGAGTAAATTTTAGTAAGTGTTGAGAGATGTGGGTCCAGCTTCAGCCTTCTACATGTGGCTAACCAGTTCTCCCAGCACCATTTACTGAGTGGGAATTATTTTACCCAATGTATACTTTTGTTTGATTTAGCAAAGATCAGGTGATGGTAAAAGGTTGGTTTCATCTCTGTGTTTGCAATTCTGTACATAGATCTATGTCTATAATTTTATATAATGAAAACAAATCTGGAGGCATCATTCTACCAGACTTCATGTTATATTACAAGACCACAGTAATCAAAATAACATGGTATAATTCAGTTCTGAAGCTGGGTTGTCATTGCATTTCTGACTTCAAACCTGCCAAGAAGGACAACCAGAAAGGTACAAAATTCTTTGCGTTAGATAATTTTATATACGAGCTTGCTGACTCTGTCACATAAGACAGGTCACATTATATACTTATTGAAATCAGGTAACTTACACAGAACTTCCTTTAGTGGTTATATATAAATATTTATAGAGATGTGAATGATGAAAGTTATAATCTCTATAAGAACATGATTTCACTTGCAAAAATGTACAACACAGAAAATTTAAGGAAGAGTTCCACAGCACAAAATACATTTAAAGTTCATTTTAAAATTTATTTTTTAAATTAGCATATTGGATGTCCTTATAATTGTAGATAATTATAACATTGAAATACCAAAGCTACTATGTTAAAAATAATATTCAGGTTTAATGTATAGACATAAAATTTTTGACACCAAAAAGATTAGGTGGAGCAGGCTATATAACTCATTCTCCAAATTGTTCCAATGGGACTGGGCTAGAAAAAAGGATGTATTCCCATTTTCCTTTTCACTGATGATTCAAGAGCTGTAAAGAATTCCTGTGGTTCACCACATGTCATGTTTTACACTGGTTGTGGAGCTAAAAACAAAACCTTGGTTTTTTAACCCAAAGTTGAGTTTCTGAAAACCTGGAGTAGTTACACCGAAGTGGTAAGCTTTCAAATGTTTTAGCTCTCAAATATCAAAGAATTTCAAAAATAGTTTCTTCTACTTAAAAATTACATTATCATCAAAAAAGCATTTTTCTTATTAACATCATAAATAAGAGTACAGATACTTCTTATTTTGTGTGATTGTGATATGCACAAATTTTAGTTGTCTTATTTTAGTTGAATAGTACCAGTCCTTCAACAAGAAAGCTCAAATTTCTTTTTCCACAATATAACTAGGAGTAAGTACATAAAATACAAAGGTCTCTGCTAGCTTTGTAGTCCACACATGATAACAGATGCAAGCATGGTCAGTAACCCATCATGTCCCTTTATTCAAAGCTTGTCAGTGATGGTCACTGTGTGCTTCTCATTTAGTTCATGTACAGAGAGGAAAACACGAATGCATTGCCTCCTTGCCTACCCGTGATAAACCCATTTTATGTTTTATAGATATTGATAACTAAAACAGGAAATTGGCCCATAAAGAAGAAAATAGAGCCAAAAAAGTAATGCTGGAAGAAAAATTTGAATCAAATGAAAAAATGGAGTCATCAAAGGGGTCCCTGTCATTTAAAATACTCTATATATGCGCGTCATTAAGAAAGTTTTGAGATAAACAAAAGGCAAGAAATGTAAAATCCACATGGTCAGAAGCAAATGAAGCCCTCTCAGCAACACTGATAAGCTGAGCAAATTGAAACCTGCACAAGTGAATCAGAAAAGGTGATATTGACTGTATTTTTTGAAAGTGAAATAATAAAACATAGCACAGTTTGTCTCAAAAAGTTCATAATGACCCTTCAGCCACGACCACTTAATGAGGTTAAACAAAAATGAGGAAAGTGGTCATAACGAAATAATAATTTCTCAGAGGAAATGATGCCAGCAGAAGTCTTTACATCAAGAGAAGACTGGGAGATATTTCATGGCATTGAAAGTTCATGCAAAGGATAAAAGTTCTAAGCTGATCCAAACTTAGAGAATAATACAACTTACCAAGTTATAGAAAGAAAACAAAACACTCTTGAAACTACTCTTGATAATTTTTACAAAGAAACACTGTAGTTCTTGATGTTCCCAATGTTTTATAATGTACGATATAAATATTAGTTTTACTTATTCATTCTCCTGTGGATTTATAATGAACAGTAAGATAATGCTTAATGCTTTGACAAAAATCTTTAAAGACTGTGGAGCAATCACAATTTTTCTTATTGATTATGAAGATCTCTTTGCATGTCTTTCTGTTGAATGCCTACTTTAGGGTCTTGCAATACTGTTCAAAGCGAGGATTGCCTATAATAAAAAACATATTTAATCAGATTAGGTTTTCTTTTTAAAAAATGTATGGTTTGCTTCTATCAGAGTCACAATTTTTGTATTTTTCTGTTTTGATTTAATTTTATTTTTACAGAAAAGTTACAAACTCCCAAATATCCATCACCCTTTTTCAGCAATTGCTAACATTTACTCCATTGACTTTATCATTCTGTCTTTCCCTCTGACTCCCTATCTTCCTCAAGCCCTTCTTGGTGTATCTTTCTTGATGATGTCATTTTAGAACATTACAAGCTAATGTTTTGTAGGTTTCTGAATTCGTGTTGCTTTCATGTTTCCTCACAGTTAAATTCAGGTTTTATTAGTGGCAGAAACACCATGGAAATGAGATTGTGTGCCTTGTAAAGAACTTTACAGTTTTGGTTCCTTACTGGGTATGCTAATTTCAATAACTTTGAGTGTCCTGTTTCCATGTAAAAATTATTATTTTGGTTTAAAATATAAATTTTGAGATTTTTATAATACCTTATTTCTCATCAAAGTTTAACCTACTAGTTTTAGCCACCATTAAGGATAGATTTTTTTTTATCCAGTCTCACTCTGTTGCCCCAGGCTAGAGTGCCATGGCAACATCTTAGCTAACAGCAATCTCAAAATCCCAAGTTCAAGCCATCCTCCTTCCTCAGCCTCCTGAGTAACTAGGACTAGAGGTATCAACACCATGTGTGGCTGATTTTGTCTATTTTTGGAAGAGATGAGGATATCCTTTTTCTTCAGGCAGGTCTCAAACTTCTGAGCTCAAATATTCCTCCTGCTTCAGCCTCCCAGATTGCCAGGCTAAGTGTGAACCACCAAGCCTGACCTAGAACTTTTGTTTTTTGTGTACAGACAAGATTAACAAATAAAGGTAGCTGAACTATAAATTAGTGTCATTTTTTGGTCAGGTTATTGGGCATTAAATAATAGGAGTTTAAACATCTCAATATCTAGTATTTCTTGTTATGAAAACTTGTTCCAAGGAAATAATAATTTGATGTCTTTATCTCAGCTGAAATTAAGATCATGAAATCTTTGAGATAAACAAAGTAACTTACAAGAGAGTGTTATTAAATCATTATGTGTACAATGGAATATTAGCTAGTCATGTAAAATTCTGTTTTTGAAAAAATTTAATGGTATAGAATATTATTTAGCATATAATTAAAATGAATTACACTGGTCCATAAATTAAGCAATTTTAGAATGAAGAATGGAAGTTTATTATATGAAAATAATGATTATTATCTCCAGATTAGTCATTTTATATATTTTGCTTTGTCTTTATTTAATTTTGCAATAATATATAAATTAAAAACAGATATCTTTATGGTTTTGATGTATATTTTCTATTTTAGGCAAAGTAAACATTACAGGAATTTTCAGTAACATTTTCATTAAAATTTTACAATAGAATTCAGTTCATCTGAGCTAAGCAATTAGTTATTTGCAATATTTATTTCACTTTGCGGTGGGAGGGAATTCCAGTTCTGATTCATATTGACTAGATGCAAAACAATGACAAAATAAATTGCTTGATCAATTATTTGCTTGTTTTTTATGGAATTATTTGTATACTTGATCACAAAATCATACATTTGAAAATAAAAACCACAAAAATATTGCATTATATTAATTTACTTTAAAATTTTCTTCCATGAAAAATTTTTTTAAAAAGTTTAGTGGTTTCAAATTCCAATTAGTACAAATACTGCTAGGGGGTACAATAGGCTTATGTTCTGGTTACCCCAAAGTATGTGAAAAATGGTATAAGTCAGCATTTAATACACAGGTTTACCACTTATCATAGTCTCGCATCCACTATCCTTGACATGCTCAGAACATATTAGGCTACAGCTGGGCAAAATCATTCAACCTGAAATCTATTTTATAAAAAAAGGCTTTACACATATTATGTAATTTAGTGAATACTGCACTGAAACTGAAAACCAGTATAGTTGTATGGGTACTTGACATGTGATTTATACTGAATGCAGACAGCTTTCCCACATGGTAGTGTCCAAAAATTAATTGTGTCCAACCATTCCTAACTCAAGTTTGGTGTGCAAATGATTTTAGAATTTATTATTTCTTTTCAAAGGGACATTATTCATCCTTAATGTAGATATTTTACATATAGAAAAAATTATATTACTTTTTAAGAAACTTTTGGTTAATTTAGCATTGTAAAATGTCATATTTGTATATTTCACAAGGTCCTTTGTAATATATGCCCTGCTTTCTCATTTAATTCTCATTAGCATTGCCATTGTTTGTACTTCCATAGTTAATTGCTTGCCTTTTCTTCCCTCAATCCCTCATCATTTTTTTTTTTTTTTGGCATTATCATGACCTTACTTATGTTTGCACCTCCTACTTTTCCGTCCAATTTCCATTTAAAAGCATCCCTGGGGAAATTCTCAGTTGCCTGCCTTTTTGTTCACTTTATTGTTTCATATCTTGATAGTCTGCTGTAACAACATGCCCATCTTTGCACAATTTCCATGTTGCCTTGTAAATACTGATTCTCTAAGTATACCTAGAATCCCCCGAATACTGTCTGCTTTCTTTTTATTTCCTCTAAGTTGCATACAGATTTATATATAATAGATTTAATTAAATGTTTACATATTCACTGGAAAAATGTGATAAAAATTATTTATAGTGCTTACTCTTTGACTTCACCAAATATTGCTGCTATAGTATTAGCAGCTAGTATCAAAATAAAATAAGGTTACATTCTACTACACTGCTAATGTAATAGATTCCCTATCAATAGCTTTCAGAAAGTTATTACTTTTTATTTTTTTTAATCCTGAGTCTATGCTAGGTTTATACTAAATGGTTAAATTAGAACTCTTTCGCACATCAGATTCTGCCCACTTTAAACATAAATGTATTAAGCACAATTATAATGTGCCTGTGGTAAAATGCTAGGGATAGAGTGATAAAAGATGAAAATTCCCTTTCATAGCATAACAAATCCCCCAGGATCATTGGCTCTCCAAAGCAGTGCATAATGACTAATAGGTACAAAAGAAGTGGGATAATGAAAGAGAGAAAAGTGGCTGAGCTACTTCTGAAGGAAATTATAATTATAGAGCTCTGTAATTTTGCCAAGCACAGGTACACCAAGAGCTAACCTAGGAACCTCTTTATCTTATATTTATGTTCTGTTAGTCATATCATCTTTCCAGAAGACAGGCAGGATAAAAATATTTATCTTGTCCCTGGAGCCCGTCCAGAAACTATAATAACCTTGTACAATGCTAGTTAATCCCGAATGTCTACAAACAAGTATAGGAAAAGGGTTTTCAGTAGTTTAATCAGAATTAAAGGCTTTAGTGATCAAAATTAAAGAAAAAAGGATATTAAATTTAATTTACTATTTTTGTTATTTTATCATTTAATTCACATACTTTAAGAAAATACACTAAAAATGTTAAATAATCACAAGTTAACTATATATTGATGTAAATGGAATAAAAAACACGATGATTAGTTCTTGAATAGAAAATTATGTTTCAATTGATCTATTTGCAGAAAGATCTATGTCCATCCAGTTACTAAGAAAATTCAATTTGCTCTAGGACTAAACAGATAAATAAGCTGTATCATAACCACTCTCTACTGAATAATGCCATAATTTTCTTTGTAAATATTTTTGAATGCTTTCTGCTTTAAAAATACATACATGAGAGTCCTCTGCTTTTGAAGAGGACATTATGGAAGATTTTTCTTTCTTTACTTTTTCTCCTAAAGTGTGGAGGTGGATGGAAGGGCTAATTTAGGACAGGACATCCTGGTGTTCCAACCGGCTCACTTCCTGCGCCAGTATCACTTTCTGTAGGCACCAGCTCTTTGAAGCCTATTATTTGACCTCGCAGGCCATATTTCTGTAGGACTTAAAATAGGAAGTACTTTCTAAAATGATTGCGCACTGGTTGACCTCCTTCCCTCAAGCCACTGTTACCTCCCAGAATCCTTCTATTGAGCCAGTAAGGTCAACCATAGAAATGGATCTAAAGTATTTGGCAGCCCCTTGATTCCATTGTTTTGTACTTTCAATTTTTTAAACAGAAAAAGTCTACAAAAAAAAATTAGTAGGAAGTCAAATATATAAAAGTGTTAAAAGTGGAGCAGGTCTATTTGAAGAAGAGGTGGGATTTTTAACTTCCCACTTAGTGCCTCTGCTATGTCTGTTTCTCAGGCACTTGTTCAGCATCTTCTTGTCTCCACCATGAACTGTTTGAAGACTATTGGAAAACTTTGAAAAAAATAGAACAGACAGTAGCCAATGGAAGGCAAAATAGCCACAAGCAGAACTATTTCTGTTACCAACACCTAAAAAAAAAAAAAAGAAAATGTTGCATCTAGGGAGGCTTACATTTTCCTGGATACTGAAAGAAATTGAAATGGTCATTCCTAACTAAAAGTTCATTCTTTTTTCTAGCCACATAGGAACTTCTCAGTTCTCTTTCTATTGAAGGGGATAATATTTTCCTATGCATATAAGCATTGGCATATTGAAGCTTCATTAGAAATTATCCAGAGTAGATTGGTTCCAAATACACCTTTATTTTAAAGAGATTGCACTTCTAATTCTAGGTTTAATTTACAAACCCATGACCAGGAGATGATGAGCATTTATACTCCTCAGTTTTCTCTCATGTATAAAGTAGGAATTCTAAGAAGATAGTGTCTGAAAGTATGTAAAATTCATCAAGCTCAGGACCTGGTCTGTACTTGTTCTCAATATTAATCTTGCCCTATCTTTAAAAAAGGAAAATTGTCTCCTATGATACATCTACGACTGCCTTGTTACAAAAAAAGGCATGTATCATCTTAAAAATTTCCCTGATATTTTTGTAAAAGGATATGATAACAAGAAACTAAGGCTCATTTATTATAGGAAAAGAAATATTCCTAAATTATTCATCTCATCTCTACTGAGAAAAACATTATTAAACAAACCTCTTTCAATACCCACAGATCCAGTAATTAATTCATGTGTAAGCTTTAGAATTAGAAGTCCAGGGCCATTCGCAGTTCTTTTTGCCATTGTTCCTTACAGTGAAGTGATAAGAATCATCTGTGATTATAAAATAAAAATGATACATTCTACTTCCAGCCGTGATCAACCTTGACTGGCACCTAGACTTGCCTTCCCTTAAAAACACTCATTAATCTAGACAAAATAAATGACTCAACTCTTTTCAGGTATTGAATAAGAAGCAGCACAGGACTGAGAGTCTTAAAGAAAGGGAAATGCATAAGTGAAACAAAAGCTGAAACAATTGGTTTAAGAGAAGACATATTACAAAAAACAAAATAGAACAAAAAAAAATAACAAAAAACAAAACAAAACGCTTCTTCAAAATATAATAGTACCAGATGGAAATTCCTACTACAAAGTGAATTTTGCATGCAGGTCAATATAAAGACACATATAACAGATTTCCTTTTGTATCCTTAAAGTAAAAGGAAATTTATTATTAAAAACAAAGCAAACATAGTAACACTATTATAAGATCTATTAGATGTAAAACATATGAACATAATAACACAAAGGCCAGAAGGCAAGTGGAAGTTACTTGGAAAGATTTTAAATTTTTATGTGAGCCACTAAAACTATAATAAAAGATATTTAGCTAAAAAACTAATATAGGAATTAAAATGGAATCCTGACACCATGTGATTATATATGACTAAAGGAAGACACGAAATATAAAAGAGTACAAGGACAACAAAATGGAGCAACTAGAATTTGACTAGTACAATGATAGACTTAAACCCAACTATATTAATAATTATATGAAATACAGAATTATATTAAATATATAATATTGGATATGATATATGTTAATTATGAGCATATATAATATATGTAGGCAAATATAAAAGGTGGAGAATTTTAGACTGAATGACCCAGAATTACACTTTCTATAATAAACTTTAAATATATGTTGATCAAAATGTATATATATGCATGAACATGTTTGCATCTAAACATACACAAACTTTTGAATCCCGATGTAAGGATTTCAATATCAGACAAAGATTACAAGAGGAAGGAGTATCACCAAAGATAAAGAGAGACGTTTAAAAATAACAAAACAGCTTATCAGGAGAACTTGGCAGTCATAAATTTGCATGTTCTAAATAACACACTTTCATAAGGCTAAAATTATCAGAATTAAGCAAATAATGAACAAAGTATGCAATCAGTTATAAAAATAGACAGAAGAAACGTAGTATGTCTAAACGCTATCTAAAGCTTTGATCTAGCTGATCAACCCCACAACGGTGCATCATACATTATTACCAATATCAGATGGAATACTTATCGAGATAAACCATATTCTATGGAATACAATGTGACTCAATATATTTTAAAAGATTGAAATCTTAGAATATATTTTCATTGCCAATAAAAATTAATTACATATCAATAATAAGATAGCTTAAAACGGTGGTTCTCAACATTCCTAATGCCACGACTTTATTATTTTTTTTATTAAATCATAGCTGTGTACATTAATGCAGTTCCTCAAGTTGTGGTGACCTCCAAACATAGTAGCAACGAAAATAATTTTATGCTTGGGGGTCACCACAACATGAGGAACTGTATTAAAAGGTCATGGCATTAGGAAGGTTGAGAACCACTGGCTTAAAGGATACAAATATTTGAAAATTAAGCAACATGTTTCAAAATGACCCATAGGTCAAGAAGAAATTACAAGTGAAATTTGAAAATATTTTAAATCAACTAATAATGGCTACATATCATGTCAAAATTTATGGATGCAGTTAAATCTGTGCTCAGAGCATTAAAAAGGTAAAATCAATTATCTAAGTTTATACCTGCAAAGCAAGTAAAATACAATGAGTTATAAAAAAGCAAATAAACAAATTATAAGCAGAAATGAATAAAATAAAAAACAGACCATTGTATTAGAAAAATCAAAATTTAGTTCTTTGGACATGATAAAAATGATAAACTGGATTAAGGAAAAAAATGAAAAGAAATCACAAATTACCAACATGAAGACTAAAAGGAGAGAAGAATTGAACATTATGAATTTCTTTATATCAATAAACTTGACAAATTCCTTGACAATGAATCAAAGGCAACATAAGAAATAGGAAAGATAAATAGTAGTATCGTTATTAAAGAAATCTAATTGGTAATCAAAATTTTATAATGTTTTACTAAACTTCCAGACCCAGATGATTGTAATAGTAAACTCTAGCAAACATTTAAAGAGGGAATGATACCAGTATTGTGCAAACTTATTCAGAAAACAAAAGGAAAATCTTCCCACCAATTCAGTTTAGATGCTAAGAAGCCCTGACAGCAAAACTCAACAAAGACATTAAGAAAAAAAAGAAAATGTACCGAGCACTGTCCTTCATGATCTGAGATGAAAAACGTCTTGACGAATATTATCATATCAAATTCAGAAATATGTAAAAAACATAACAAACACATCATAGTGAAATAGGGTTTGGCTCAAAAGGGCAAAGTTTTACTTTTTCAAAAGTAGTCTGTGTAATTTGTAGAATGAAGAGGAAAAAATATATGATTATCATCATACATATAGGAATATCATTTGACAGAACAATCATACTTGCTAAAACTCTAATCAAACTAGAAATAATGAAATGCTCCTTATTCTAATATAGGGAACCTGTGTAAAACCTAATGCTAGCATCATACTTAATGGTAAAATTGAATGCTTTTCCCGCTGAAGTCAAAAGTAACGCAAAGGTCTTTGCTTTCACCATTTTGATTCAATATTGTACTGAAAGTTGAAACGTTTAGCCAAGATAAAAGGGAAGAGAAAATAATAGGCAAAAAGTTTGTTAAAAAGTAAGTACTATCTTTATTGTTAGATAATTGTATATTTAAAAAGTCAAAAAGCATCTATAACTACTTCAACTAAATGAATTTATTTATAAGGGCCATGAAATTAAAAATTGATAAGCAAAAATAAATTGTACTTCCAAGTAGTAAGAGCAAATTTGGAAAATGCAATGCTAATAATTCACTTATGGTGCCATCAAAATAAGGCATAAAAATACATAGTTTAAACTTTATGGAAAAGCAAAGGGCACAGAGTATACACAACAATCTCTAAAAGTAAACTTTGACAATACACAGTACCCAATTTCATTATTACTTGTAAAGTTATAATATTCAAGATTCTATACTTAGGATATATACAGAGATCACTGGGACAGAACACAGACAAAAATTAGGCCTACATGTATTTGAAACATCAATTTTCATTAACAACATCAAAGCAATTCAATAAGAAAAGTGTTTTCGACAGATGGTGATTGAACAACTATATGAAAAATTGAATCTGGACTCCTATCCTGTACTCTACAGAAATGTTGCTTAATCAAATACCAAACTTTAAGATAAAGTATGAAGATTGGAGAGGAAAACAAAGTGATAAGCAGTTTACTTATAGATGCCACCCCCCAAAAAGATAAATTACTAATTTTGAAGGAAAAATTTATCAAACTTAAAACTTTCTAGCCATGAAAAGAAATCTTAAATAAAAATAAAAGTCAAGCGTGTACTGATAGAAAATATTTTAAGACATATTCTAACAAAGATATGTATTTTAAAATGGAAAATCTCAATATATCAATAAAATATATAAATATAACATATATAATTATAACATAAAGGGCAATGTAATTAAAATAGACAAAAGAATAGAGACATATTACAACATCAAATATAAGGAAATATACTGACAAAAATACTAAACTCTGGGGAGATATCACTGGATACTATGAGAAAGTCTAAACTTTCAAAAAACAATATCAAATGTTGATGATAAAATGGAGCAACTGGAACTCTTACACTTTATGTGGGAAAGAAAATTGCATATCCACTTTGGAAAAGTGTTCGACCATTTCATATAAATTTACAAATTCAGTTACTCAGGAATTTTAATTTTCATTACCCAAGAGAAATGGAAACATATGCATGTGCACAAGAAAACATACAGGATGTTTATGGCAACTTGGTTTATACTAATTATATGAAACAACTGGTTCTTTATAAACAGACGGGTGAATAAACAAATAGTGATATAAAAGGGAATACTTTTTATAATTATTGGACAACTGATATATGCAACATAATAGGTACTCTTAGACATTATGCTGAGCAAAAATATCCATGTAAAAATGAATATATACTGTATTAATCCAAGGATTACCGATTGGGATTTTTTTGAGGTTCTACATATAAATATCATTGTTATCTAACAACAGCCTAACAATCTAATCCTACTGAATGGACTGCTTAAATTATAAGTGCTCTATTTAATTTTCTAGCATTCTGACGTGCTTTTTCTTACTACCATAGCAAGTCAAATTTCCTCTCTTGATCAAACTAAAACTTCAAAAATATATTGAAAAACCACTCCCAATCTTCACCTTTATTCTTTTCAGCACTTATCTGAAAGCAAAATTTCCACAGGTAATTCTTCCATCACAACCTATACAACTAAGATCTAAAAAATATAGGTAATATATTAAACGTCAGATGAAAATTACTTCTGATTGGCCTTTCTATATTATTTTTAATTCTTATTTTATACCTTGATTGCTCCAGATTGCTTTCTCCTACTTTAAAAAATGATGAGATATTCAGGGAGATTAATATGAAGAACATTTGAGTGTCTACCACCCACATCTAATAAAAGTAAGATCTTTTTGCCATATTTGTTGAAATCCTTTTTAAAAATAAAACATTACAAATAACATTGCAGTTGTCTCCCCATCCTACCCAATTTCTATTCCTTCTCCACTCTTCTCAGAGGTATCTGCTATTTGAGAGTGATTAGGTATCCTCAAAAAATATTTTTGCATGCACACTTCCAACAATATTCAGCGTAATTCTGTATGTAATAAAAACATATGTAATATACATATTATTTATCATTTTCCTAATTTGTTTTATTTTTGCATAAAATTATCATATTTTCCACTTTAAATGGGATAATACAAGTTAATCAGAGAAAAACCGAATTTTCATTGATTTTTATTGCTTAGCCTATTATCCTCTGTTTATTCTTTGATTTAGTATTTATAGTCATAATATGAAAGAAAAGAAAGAATTACTGAACAAGGTCTCTGTGCCAAACATTGTGATAAGTCTTTATTTACAGTGTCATTATTGTCTTAATGCAATGCTGTGAACATCATTAAACATCATTAAGAGCAAAGACTCAAGTTATTGATGGTGTTACAAGCTGCTGTAAAATTCATCTCAAGAGGCCCATAACATAATTAGAATGAGAGAATATTGACATAAAATCACAAATAGTAAAAGTTAGTACAAGTAAATGTTGGAAGAAGATACTCAAAAATGAAAACAGAAAAAGTTACAGCAAAAAGAGTTCAAAGTTAGGAACATTTACAAGGTCAGAGAAGGGTTCATAGATCTACACGTTTTGGCTTAGAACAGCAGTAAATTCTCAGTTTTCAGCCTGTCTGCAATTCCTCAAAGATCTTTGGAAATCCTTCCAAAAGGTCTTCTCTTGAACAAAATACCTTTCCCCCGCAGGCGTTACCTCATTTTTCTAGCCTCTTCTACTGCTTATCTTCTTAGGCCCAGTAAAAATCAAACTCACACAAAAACAGAGATTTCCTGTGATGAATTACCTTTTCCTCTTACTCTTTAAAACATGTAGAGTTCAGAATGTTCTTTCTCACCTTAAATTTCTAGCTTGGCCATACAAATTGCTTGGGCCATTGTGATATTAAGAGTTATGAGATGAGAGCAAAGTCTTGAAATGGGCTTTCGTATTCGGGCTGATTTTTTTGCTCTGCTGCCTTTTGCCAGGAGCTCACCTGCCTTGATTGGCCCTTGATGCAACTGAGGCAGATAAAGCAGCCCCAGAGAGCCAGTCTACATACACACAGGAGCGAGTGTGAAGTAGGCCCAGCCTCTATCACTTGAACCCTTGTTTATCCAGAGATGCAAAAGCCAAAAATAAATGCTATTGTTGCAAACCACTAAAATCTTTGGATCATCAGTCCAGCATTGTGTGGTAACAACCTCATGATATGGCCCCACCTCCCTCCCAGTTTTGAAGTTACAATAACTTCTCAGTGTCTGTGAAGGATGGGTTCCAGGACCCCCCTAAATACCAAAACCCATGGATGTTCAAGGTCCTTAATTAAAATGGTATATTTGCACATACCCTGTGCATACCATCTCATGTACTTGTCATCTATAGATTATTTATAATACTTAATAGAATATAAATGTGGTGTTGGTGGTCATTATATTGTTTAGGGAACAGTTACAAGAAGGAAAAAGTGTGTACAAGATCAGTACAAACATGGCTATCCATTTTTCCCTGAATATTTTAGAACCACAGCTGTTTGAATCCATGAATATGATTTTTCTTCAGTCCACCTACATAACATATACCAAGGATGAGTTAATATATATTATGTACAGATACCTAAATCATTCTATTGAATGTTAAATAAAGAAGTTTAAATGGCTATTACATGTAACAGATATCTTGTTTTCAAACTCTCAAAAATGAATTGATCTTCTCATTTCCCACTGCTGGAATGGATTTCACTTCATCTATTGCCTAAACCACAACCATGGAAGTCATCACTGACCCGTTCCTCCCTCTGTTACCATCCCATTCAATTATTAACTAAGAGCTTTGATTCTGTTTCCTGAATGTCACTTAATCTTCTTCCTTTATTATCTTACATTATTTTAAACCTGACCCCCCCTTTTTTCTTTCAGAATATTACTAGGGAACACGTGTTTTACTTACATAATTTGCTTTTGTACATTTTAAGTCAAAGTTTTTAAGTGAGCTGTGCCCCTAGAATGTGTGCCTTGTACAATTAGGTGTGAAGTGCTGCAAGAAGAAAAAAATAAACTGACTCTTGTGATATATTTTCTGTTTTGTTTTGTGGGCCCTTTTGTGTGACTGCCCAATCATTTCTCTTTATTGTTGTTATAATCTCCGGAAAATTTTAGCCTGACCATGTAAGTGTCTGTACTAATAAATACGTTCCCCACCACATTCTCCTCATTGAAAATTCAGACACCTCAGAATGGCAAGATACTAGTACCCAGGCAACTCAACTTACCTTTATCCCTTCATCTTTTACCATTGATCCCTTCTTCAATTATTTGATCAAGTAACCAGCCATTAATAACTACATACTATACTTGATTTTTTTCCTGTTCCTCTAATGATTTTATTCTTTCATATATTCTTTGCCTACAACATGCTTCTTAGTAATTTTCTGTTTAATCTGGTTAAATACTATCATTCCAAAATCAATTTTCCAATCTAATCTTATTAAAATGAGATGAGACTTTATGAAGACTTCTCAAAGTAAACCCTTTCCTCATTCTCCCTAGCATCTTTCATACACAGAGTCAGAATTGAGAGAACTTTCTCTGTATCTCCCTCATTATTATTACCTCCATTATTGTAATTTTTGTACTATACTATTTTTATAGTTTTACTTTGCTCTAATGTCACTGTGCCCTGAATTTTCTCTTATCCTGATTCCTCAGTATTTATAAGAACTATTAGTGCATTGTAGGTGTCGTGAATGAGTGAGTATAGGAGAGGAATAAAGATGTGTAATACAAAAATAAATTGTCAGAATTTTCCAAAAATTAAATTGTAGTTGTCCAGACACCTTGTTTTCCCACTTACAATTAGTTTGCCATTACATTGGACTAGAAAACATAATTCATGTTGCTAGACTGCCATTCTACCTAAATATAAAATATCTAATATTTACTAAAGTCATTTTTGATTCATATATGAGACTGTTGCGAATATGATGATGATACTGAAAATTCAAGAACAGAAAAGAAATAGTAGTTATGGAGTATCTGTATATATCAGAGAGTATTCATGAGCTCAACAGGCATAATCCTTAAATAAGATATGTGTATCAGAGTCCAAGTTGAATATAAATGATTATTCAGTATGTGATAATAGGAGACTAGAATAACATTTCTATCATGTATTAACATTGGGTATGATAAGTGCCCACTAATCCCTAAAGTTAAGATAGAATACCAGATGAAAATCTTGCCTCCAGGGCTAAGATCCAAATCTTTTTGGTGAGAGCTCTGCTTAGTAAACAGATGAAGGGTTGCTGTAGTGTCAAGGTGATGGAACACGCTGAGGATATGTCCCTGAGAGTGCTAGGAAAAGCTATTCTGGAGAGATGTCCTGTTGGAGACACTTCTCTATGAAACCTCCTGAGGGGGTGCGGTGGTCAGAAGCTACTGACTGTTGCTGGCTGCTTCTCCTGCAGGAACCAACTGCTGGAGAAAGTGTAGGTGAGGCAGGAGCTGGGCAGGGAAGGACCTGCACCTGCTTCTGGAAGCTGCAGACAGAGGCACACTAGAACCAGAAAGAAAAACCTGTTCTTTCTGCAAAATCTCTCCAGGGCTCTTTACTGATAGATGGCTGTAGAAAAATATTTAAAGGACTCTATTACTTCCTTTTTTCCTTTTTTTTTAAATTAAATCATAGCTGTATACATTAATGTAATCCTGGGTTACAATGTGCTGGTTTTACATACAATTTGAAATGCTTTCATCAAACTGGTCAACATAGCCTTCACGGAATTTTCTTAGTTATTAAGTCAAGGCATTTACATTCTACACCTAGTAAATTTCACATGTACCATTGTAAGATGCACCATAGGTGTGGTCCCACCAACTACTCTCCCTTCATCTCCTCTCTTCCCTTCCCGTCCTCTTTTCCCTTCTTCTTGGGCTATAATTGGTTTATAGCTTTCATAACAAAGCTATAAATTGGTTTCATAATAAGACTGAGTACATTGGATAATTTGTTATAATGTGATTTTTGGTCTTCTGGATATATACCTTGTAGAGGAATTGTGGAATAGAATGACAGGTCTATTTTTAGATCTCTAAGTATTCTCCAAACATCTTTCCAAATAGTTTGCATTCCCACCAGCAATGTAGAAGTGTTTCCTTTTCTCCACATCTATGCCAACAAGACATAACCTGCAAATATCTTCTCCCATTCTGAGGGCTGTCTGCTTGCTTTCTTTACTGTATTCTCGGCTATGCAGAAGCTTTTTAGTTTGATCAGGTCCCAGTAGTGTATTTTTGATGTTGCTTCAATTGCCCAGGAAGTCCTCCTCATAAAATATTTGCCCAGGCTCATTTCCTCAAGAGTTTTCCCTGCACTTTCTTCTAGTATTTTTATAGTTTCATATCTTAAGTTTAAATCTTTAATCCAGTGAGAGTCTAACTTAGTTAATGGTGAGAGGTATGGGTCCAATTTCAGTCTTCTACAGGTCACCAGCCAGTTCACCCAGCACCATTTGTTAAATATGGAATCTTTTACCCAAAGCAATATACAATTTTAATGCAATTCCTATTAAAGCTCCACTTTCATACTTTAAAGATCTTGAAAAAAGAATACTTCATTTTATATGGAATCAGAAAAAACCTCAAATAGCCAAGACATTACTCAGATATGAAAACAAAGCAGGAGGAATTATGCTATCAGACCTCGTACTATACTATTATTGGATAGTGATCAAAACAGCATGGTACTGGCACGAAAAGAGAGGTAGATGTATGGAACAGAGTAGAGAACCAAGAGATGAACCCAGCTACTTACCGATATTTGATCTTTGACAAGCCTACTGAGGACTCTATTACTTTTTCACATAAAAGGTGAATTTGGAATTGAGAGACAATAAATTGAAAATTGTTAACATCTGCTTTTAAAGGTGAAGGCCATGGGTCTTCGGAAGGCATAGTAAAATTTCTAAGCTCACATGTCTTTGGAACTAAGGAAAAATAAATCATGGTGGGAAGTGAGGGATCTAAGCCGAATAAAGGACAGTGAGATCTTTGGAATGAGTTTTCAACCAGGAAATGCAATGCCTTCAGTATAAAACTTTTCAGAAAAGTTCTTTTGCAACTTCTTAATGTTATGACTAGTTTCCCACAGAATAGACATTGGAAAACACTGGTTTATCATATATATTAACAATGTTGTTATTTGGCAGAGTTTTAAAAATTTAGGGTAAAATGTAGCCTGAGGCTCATTTATGTTAATATTATAAATTAAGTTTCAGATACCACATTAATGTAAAAGTTCTCAAGGATAAACTCTATTGATTAATAAGTATCTTTAAAAGTGTACAATACTGGCGGTGCCTGTGGCTCAAAGGACTAGGGCCCTGCCCCATATGCCGGAGGTGGCGGGTTCAAACCCAGCCCTGGCCAAAAACCGCAAAAAAAACAAACAAACAAAAAAAAAAAAAAAAAAACCAATACTATACATACGAACTATAGTGAATCAAATTTATTTTCTTATTCATTCAACAGAAATTACTGAGTAATGATTATGGGACATATACTATTCTAGTATCTAAGATTTTATTTTGACATTATTTGATAAAAATAGTATTAGAAATATAAATATTGTGATTTCAACTTGACTTCCAATTTAAAACACAATTTAACTTTCTGTATTAGGTATGAACCTACTGTTTTCTTAGTGATAAAAACACAAGACAAAACAGACCAGAAAAATAAAGATTCCTCATATTAACCAGGAAAGCATACAGTATTAAAAAGTTGAGGTTGAACCTGTGTTGAGATTGCATGATGAATGGTTGAAGTTTTTCTGGTTTGTTTCTATCAAAGTTTTACATTTAAGTCTCTGATAATTAGTGTCTACTTTGAGATTGTCAATACATTTAGACTAAATGAGAAAGTATCAAATAGGTTCTAAGAATGTCACAAAATAAAATAAATCCCAGTGTACATCAATATTCTAAGTCAGTTTAAAAATAAAAAATACATTTGGCCAGTATGAATTCTTTTACCTTAATAAGGAAGGATTGAAAAGTGAAATAAATATTTTCACAAGGGTCCTATAACATGTTTGATAGATTAGAATGCACTCAAGATTCTTTGGAATGACTTTTTTTTTCTCATGAGCAACATAAATATTTCCTGTCGTTTATAAATTTTGGAGTAAAATTAATTTTTCTTTCACTAACTAGAGCTATTTTAGCCTCCCTTCTTGAAAGGTGTATTATTTGCCCAACAAAAAATATCTCTTGATTTTGTCTGCGCATTTCAAAATAGGGTGACTAATAACAAATTTCCCATTCAGTCAATCTTCTTTTGACTTGTCAATTGGTAAATAGGGTCACTGGAGTGACTCATCTCATTAAGACAGATTTATCATTTGTATCCGTAACTTTCATAAGGAGTAAGTTTTCTGTATATTTCCCAAATTCTAGAATTGTTCAGTCTCTGGTCAAATCAAAGCATGTAAAGCTTTGCTGGCTGCAAGAATTTACACAGTCGCAGCTCAACGCCCATAGCATAGTGGCTATGATGCCAGCCAAAGTTGGTGGGTTTAAACCCAGCCCGGGCCAGATAAAACAATGATAACTCCAACAAAAAATAGCCGGGTGTTGTGGTGGGCACCTGTAGTCCCAGCTATTTGGAAGGCTGAGGCAAGAGAATTGCTTAAACCCAAGAGTTTGAGGTTGCTGTGAGTTGTGATACCACAGCACTCTACCAAGTGTGACATAATAGAATCTGTCTAAAAAAAAAAAAAAAGAAAGAAAGAAAGAAAAAAAGAATTTCCACAGTCACTGAGCCTATGGCATTTCTGTGCAATATATAATTTAAATTTTGTGCAATGTGTCATTTATGCTACAGACATAATTAAAAATCCATCTAAAAGGCTCTGGATACTGTAGCTACTCAGAAAATTGCCTTTTTTAGAAGTTCAATGTCTTTGAAGTATCAACATTTATAATAGAAGGTAGCATCTAACATTAGCCATCTTATGACTCATTCTATCTTTGGTATGATTGCAAAAATAGTATCTAATCTATATAAAACTACACTAAGATCTTTAAAATACCTTAAAAATTGGACTGAGTAGTAACTATGCATCAACCCTTAAGAAAAGTGGTTTCCTAAGAAGCTACAAAGGTGTCTTTCATTGAAACCATGATTTTCTCAATATACATCAGCTAACCTTTTGAACCTCTCTTATATTTTGAAAGCTCTCTGCCCATCCTTTCTCTATGTTTTTATGGACTTTCCAGAGATTCAGTAAAATATTAAATATCTTCACTCAGAATGGTCTTCAAATGGATTGTTTTGACTATTTGAATATTCTTGTTTTTAGCTGCCTCTATCAAAAATAATTTGTTTTAATTCTTAAGTTTAATTATTTTTATATTTATTTTCCTATTTTATGGAACACTTATTTATATGAAAAACTTCATAATACTTAATGCATATTTGCATTATTCTGTTTATTCCCACTTTTGTCATAGCAATGTATAAGAAAATTCTTTAAGCTTATGTCATTTCTAAATTGTGGAAGTGGTTAGTATAGTTGCTTCTATTTATTATATATATACCCTAACATTTATGTAGTACATATACTCAGAATAGATTGGAATTATCTTATAGGCACTATCCACAGCCCAAATTATGCAGAATGTACCGAAGAACCTGGTGTAATTTTAATAAAATTAATGTAGCTGCTATGATAACTGAAAGCATGAAAACTCACACTCTTCACTTAGTAGAAAATCTATTCTGTGATTGTAATGAATATAGTTTATTGTCCTATTTCACACCAGAATAAAGTAAACAAATGTATGAGGGAGATGAATGAAGAACTATGGTTTAGATGCACAGAATGCATCTAAAGCTGACAGGAGTCAGCTTTAAGATTGCCACACACCAAAAGAACCTCACTGTATAAGGAAACAAAGAACTACTTGGAGTGTGTTCTCAGTGAAACAGATTTTCAAATGAAAATTTGTATTTAGAAGGCTTAGGGAAGAAATTTATGAGTGAGAAAAGACAGCAGGATTAGGCAGAGCAGAATCAAGCCAGAAAGGCCCTTTTGGCCAAGGCGTATTCTCACACCAAACTGGGAAACCTCCTGGCATCTGAGAGGGTAAGAGCCCTTCTGATAGTGGAGTTAGGGGGAGTGTCCCAGCATAGTTCATATAATGGGACACCTGGTATGCTGCTGCTGTAGTTTAAATGTTTTTGTCACCTCCAAACTTGTGTGTTGGAAGCTCAATCCCCATGCAACGATTTTGGGAAGTGGGGGGCCCTAATAGGAGTTGTTTGGGGAGTTCAAAGTATACACTGCTATGATTAGATTAATGCCACTACACAAAGAGCTTTCCAGGAGTAGCTTTCCTTTCTTCTGCTTTCCTGCCATGTAAGGTACAGTGTTTATCCTCTTCAGAGGATGTGGCTGTCAAGGTGCAGTCTAAAAAGCAGATAGCATTCGGGCTTGCAGAGTCGTCATGGGGCAGAGAATCCTCGCTATGAGGACCAGAATGGGAATGCGCAGTGAAGCTGTGGGAGCAGTGAAGCCCCTAAGACCACAGAACTAAGAACCACCAGTGTGCAGCTTCAGCCTGGGAAAGCCAAGGCACAGGTGACCCCCAACCGCAAGAGCTGTGGTGTGGGCTGGGTCCAGCAAAACCATGGGTAGAGTCGCCAGCAGCCTCGAGGGCCCAGCCCTGTCCCTAGGATGTCCCTCACCAAGTGGAATAAAGTCGATTATTCTCAAGAATTAATATGGGTTGTCCTGTTGGGTTTCAGACTTACATGGGACCTGTTATCCTTTCTTTTTTCTTCTCTATTCCTTCTCCTTGGGACAGAAATGTCTATTCCGTGCCAGTCCTTGATTGTATTTTGGAAGCACATAACTTACTTTGATTTCATAGGCTCAGAGATGGAGAAGAATTTGCCTCAGGATAAACCCTTTTTGAATATATGCTTTTGAGTATGTCCTAAGATGTCACAGGACATTTAAAAAATGTTTAAAAAATCAGCTCAAAAGTCTGTAAACAAGGACTGCTCTTTTTACTGACTATGGATCTCAATAAGCAATTTTTTTTAAAAAAAGGGAAATTATATCTCCAGAGACATGCTTCTTTATATAAAGTACTACCATGCTCTATCATCACAATAATCAATACATGTTTACTGAATGCTACAATGTTTTTAGTACTATTTAGTTAGAAAGGCTGAATCATGAAAAATTCCCTTTGGAAAGGGATTGGAAATAAGGGCCGTTTAAAAGTAAAAACAACTGTAATCATATCTCTATTTCCATTATTAAAAAAAGAAGACCATATAGCAGGAGGAAGAGAAATGTGAGGAAGTGGAAAGGGAGAAAAGGTCTCAGTAGTCTTAAAGGATAACACAGGAAAGCCTAGGAAAAGGCATGAAATTTACATGGATCAGCACCTACAAGTATCCTGACAACAGTTAAAATGCAAAATGAAGGCCAGAGAGGTGGCTCACACTCTGGGAGGCAGAGGTGGGTGGTTAGCCTGAACTCAGGAGTTCAAGACCAGCCTGAGCAAGAGCGAGATCCTGTCTCTAAAAATAGCCAGATGTTGTGGCAGGCACCTGTAGTCTCAACTACTTGGGAGGTGGAGGCATGAGAATCACTTATACTCAAAAGTTTAAGGTTGCTGTGAGCTATGATGTCTGCACTCTACTGAGGGCAGACAAAGTCCACAGTCCCGTGGCGCTCTACTGAGGGCAATAAAATGAGGCTCTGACTCAAAAAATAAATAAAATAAAACTAAAATTGAAAACCAGGATCCAGACTGTTCTTACTAATCGATTTTTACTTTAAGAGGAACACTAAAAATATAGTAAGAGAAATAGATTTTTGGAGCTTTTGTAGGAAAAAAATGTTAACTTGACCAGGAAAGCTGTAAAAAAAAAAACCCACTAAAGTTGAAATTCCTTCTCATAGAGAATTCATGGTGATAAATGTCTCTTCCATGGAGCAAATACCTGTCAGTGTAGCAGAGTAAACAGCTCAAAACTGGGACACATGTGCATGTTGGTGATGAATTTTCCAACTCTCAAGCGAGCACGTTTCTTTGGAACATGGAGAAGTATGTGTACCTGAAATTCCTTCATTTTTATTAATCTTTGGCAGGGGGACTTCTAAAAAACAGGCTCTATGCATTATTGCTTCTATTCTCCGAATGTTTGTCCAGGGCAATGCAGGTGTGAGAGTTTTCTGCTCCATGTCACTCATCTTGTCATCAGCATCAGGAAATGTGGGCAGATGGGATGCAGCTGTCTCACTCCACAGCATGCTACTGTAAAGGAATATCTAAAACTGAGTTTAGCTTTTCCAAGTTTGGGAGGCTATGCCGTCCTGGTTCAGGATGCCCACATCGAGTGAGGCCTTCTTGGTGTATCATCACCAAGGTGGAAGAAGGAAGGGCTTAGAGTCAAAGGGGGCCCCAAGGTGCCCTTTTACAGTGGCATGAATGCCACCTACAAGCCCAGAGTCCTCTTGGAGCTCGCAACTCCCAAAGACTCACACTTCCTAACACTGCCACAATGGCAGCCAAACTTCTGCATGAGGTTCTGAGGGGCGAGCATTCAAACTCTAGCATTCTGCTCCTGGCTCTTCAAATACCATGTTTTTCTCACATAAAAAATGTATTCGTTGCATCCCAGTAATCCCCTAAATCTTAACTCTTTCTATTATCAGTTCAAACATTCAAAGTCCAGAGTCTCATCTGAACCCCATGAGTGATACTCAAAGTTGCGTCTTTTCAGAGACTTTCCTATGTTGTCCTTCAGGACTCCTGAGACCTCTCCTCCCTTTCTTCTTCCTTGTGTTCGTCCTTCTCCTGCTGCACATCTTCTCTCTTTATTAATGGATAGATACATGCTTACAGGTGGTTGTGCTGTCAATGGTTTTATTTTAATACCCTATCTAAAAGGAATTTTTTTGTGACTAGCTTTTCTAATTAAACAATACCACAGACATTGGAGCAGTTAATAATATTGATTATTATGATTGTAGAGTGCAGTAGAACTTTATATGAATAAGCATGTATCTAGATATAGAATTCTCTTTAAAAAAATAATCTTTGTCTCACTAGGATTCAGTGTTAGCAATAAGAATAGTTTAGAGTTACAAGTTTTTTTGTTTTTACTTATTTTTTTTTCAATGTAACTACATCAGCTGTATTTTGGGGCATAGCTTAAAAGCATTCAAAAGCCTTAATTCTTCCTACTGCATTATAAGATTTTGTGGTTCTCTCCAATTTTCTATGTTTATGTATTTATTTAATTATTTATTTATTATTCCAGGATTTTAAGTTCCTCAGAGCAAAATTCCTTAGCATAGAATACCTGAAACTTTCCTTGGAATGCCCCCATTTTCTTTTCCAGTAGTTTCAGGAGGTACAAGTGGAGTTTTGTTATGTAGATATATTGTAGAGTGGTAAAGTCTGGGCTTTTAGTGCACCTGACACCTAAATACTGTACATTGTGCATGGTAGGTAAGTTTTCATTCCTCACCCTCCTCTGATCTTCCCCTCTTTTGGCTCTCCACTGGCCATTATTCCACAACAATAGTTTGGCACCCATTCATAAAGGAGAATGTACAACACTTGATTTTTTTGTTCTAGAATTACTTCTCTTGGCCTTCAGTTACATCCAGGTTGCTGCCAAAAATATTATTTCATTCTTTTTTTATGATTGAGTAGTGTTTTATAATATAAATACATATATATGCAAAAATATATATTTATTTATGTGTACATGTATATATACACATATACACACACATATATATGAACACATACAACAATTTTTATTATTCATACATTGTTTGATGGGCATATCAGTAGATTCCTTATCTTTGTGATTGTGGATTGTGCTATAATAAACATATTAGTACAAGTATCTTTGTGATAAATGCCTTCTTTTCTTTTGAGTAGAAGGCATACAGTGAGATAGTGAGATGTTGGATCAATGGTAGATCTATTTTTACTGTATTGAGATATCTCAGTATTATTTTCTATAGTGGTTATATCAGTATTCACTCCTACTACGTGTATAAGTGTTCTATTTGACTGCATCAGTGGCAACATCTATTTTTCCTTTTTGTTTTACTTTGTAGTAATTGCCATTGTGACATGGGAAAGGGTGTATCTCATTGAGGTTTTTAATCTCTATTTCTGTCTACTGACAGAACTAGAACTGGCAGGAATCCTACTGAGACTGTCCCAACAGATCAAGAAGGAACAACTTCGTCCTTACTCATTATATGAAGCCAGCGTTACCCTATTACTAAAGGTAGAAAAGAATGCAACAAGAAGACTACAGTCCACTATCCCTGATTAACATAAATGCAGAAATCTTCAAGCAAATACTAGCAAACTAAATTTAATAGTATATGAAAAAAATAATACACCATGATAGACTGGGTTTAATTTTAGGAATGCAAGCCTGGTTCGACACACAAGTCAATAATGCTGTTCACCACATAAACTGAATTAAGGACAAAAACCATGTTATTAGATGACAAAAATCATCTTATTAGATACCAAAAAATCAATTAATAAAATGTAGCACCCATTCATTATTAAACACCTCAACGAATTAGGCAAGAGAACACACTACAAAATAATAAAAGCCATATATGAAAATCCATAGCTAACATCATTTTGAATCAGGGAAACTTTAAAAAATTCCATCTAAGAACTATAATAAGACAAGGATCCTCATTTTCACCACTTCTATTTAACATCATGTAGAATATCAAAGAAATAAAGAGAATCCATATTGAAAAAGAGGAAATCAAACCATCTCTGTTTTCTGTGGATATGATCTTATACTTAAAAAACCCTAAAGATTCTTCCAAAAGACTCCTAGATTTGAAAAATGAATACAGTAATATCTCAGGTTATAAAAGCAATATTCACAAATCTGTACCATTTCTATATACCAAAAATGACCAATTTGAGAATCAGAAAAAGAACCTGGTCTCATTTATAATAGCTACAGAAAAATATTTAGGAATATATATTGGACCAAGAGGGTGAAAGAAAATTACAAAACACTGATGGCAGTCATAGATTACACAAACAAATGAAAAAAATCACCCCATGCTCACAGATAAGAAGAATCAATATTTTGTAAATGATCATACAACCCACAGCAATCTACAGATTCAGTGAAATTCCTATCAAAACATAAATCTCATTTTTCATGTAACTAGAGAAAAAAATTCTAAAATTCATATGGAACCAAACAGAGCCCAAGTATCCAAAATAATCCTAAGCAAAAATAACAAAACCACACGTGTCATCTTACCTGACTTCAAATTATATTACAAAGCTGTGAACAAAGCAGCATGACACTGGTACCAAAAGAGACACAGCAGTGAAATAGAATAAAAACCCAGAAATTAAGCCATAGACCCAACTGATCTTCAACAAAGTGGGCAAAAATGTATACTAGGGAAAGGACACTCTATATGAAAATTGCATAGCAATATGCAGAAGAATGAAACCTGGTTCCATTTTATTATATGTAGAAAGATGCCATGCTAACTAAACATGGACTGAAGAGCTTTTCCTAGATTTTCTCCTAGAACTTTTATGATTTCAGTCCTGAAATGAAAGCCTCTTCTGGTTATTGGTCTAGGCAGAGTTTGTGCAAGAATCCTAAAGCAAATGAAACAAAAATAAACAAATAACACTTAACTAGACTATAATGTTTGTGTACAGCAAAAGACATAATTAACCAAATAAACAGACAACCACATAATGGGAGAAAATACTGCAAGCTGTGTATCTGAGAAATATCCAGGATCTACAAAGAACTAAAACAACTCAGCAAGGGAAAAAGGAAGTCACCCCACTGGGAAAAGGTCAAATGACTTGAACAGGCATTTTTCAAAAGGAAAGGCACAAATAACCAACAAACATATTAAAAACTAGGCTCAACCTCACCACTTTCAGCCTTTTCCAGTCACCATATCATTCAGAGATACTCGCACAGGAATGAATATTAATATCTTGACACATCAACTCTCATATCTAATTTTAAATTATTTCAGAAAATCTTGTTTTATGTTCTGCTTGTGACTTCTTAACATTTAGTAATATTTATGATCTAGTCAATTGTCTTGGACCAAAAGTAGTACCCTGGTTAAGCACTAACAAAGTAAACAATAGCAATTGTTCATAGACTTAACATATCCACAATAGGTAAAAACTAAATCTTCTAATGTAAGGCAAATACAGGTAAACTTTAGGGGACCTCACTGAATAAGTTAGAGAATGTGATGGCAGACATATGTCATGATACCTAAACTCCCTTTTTGGGTGGGAGACTAATAAAGCAGCTTCAACTATAATTTCCATAATTACATGTGGAAATATAATTGATCACTCAGTTCTGAATCTGGTCAACCTTAACATAAGGATTCTGGGAATCAATTATTGCCTCTGTAAGATACCAGATCATCAGATTATTTAGTAGGTGGGAAGTTGGATTGTAGGAATACTCTGTAGGATTGTAGATCACCTTTAAGTTCTCCATACATAATTAATATTGAAAGGTGACTGTTTAAATATGTGTCTACTAAATATGTAGTTTTTATCTCCAATGACATTAGTGTAAAGTGTTTCCATATTTATTGATTATAATTTTAGACTATTAATTCCATATGGCAGCTTATATCCTTTATAGGCAAATTCATATCATCACATTAAAAGTCATTCTTTGTTAAGAAGAGTACATTTTCATATTTTTCAGAAAAAAATATGAAAATTTCTTTCTGTATGAGAAAATACAAAGAAATTATAACTACATTCATTTGTAGTAATAGAGTACTTTTCAACTTAAATCTTTCATTATATACTCCGTGTCTTTTACAGTGCTGCAGCTAAAGTAGATATTCAATAAATATTTTTAATCAATTAATAAAATATCTATCATGCCAACAGGAGAGAAAACTGAAAAGAAGTGGGGGGGAAGGGAGGGGATTGGTAAGCTCTCACGGAATGGGCACAATGTAAGGCTACACAGCACACCCTCTGGGAGAAGAACTCAGCTACAACTTTGACTTTACCTAACAAATACAGATAATGTAACCTAATAGTTTGTACCCTTATATTCATCTGAAATCTAGGAAGAAGAAAAAGAAAAAATATAAAATAAGTTTTTATGTCCACCTCCCAAAATCTGCTTTGAGTATTGAATGTGTTCAATAGCGCTTTTCCTAAGTATATTGGGAAGAAAATTATTTCTGGGATTTTAGTATTTGGTGTAATAAAAGAGCCTTGTGGTCAACAAAATATAGAGCATATTTATTAAAATACAACAAAATAGGCTTCTATTATTGTAGGATTTATATTAGAGCATACAATATGACAATGTAGATTTTCAATCTTTTAGAAAAATGTTCCCAAAACTCTGTTCAGGGAAGTTCTTTTGCAACTACTTAGTAATATAACTGACTTTTCACAGAATACATACATATATATACATATACAGGGAAGTGCTTGTGGCTCAGTGGGTAGGGTGCCAGCCCCATATACCAAGGGTGGCAGGTTCAAACTCAGCCCTGGCCAAATTGCAACAAAAAATAGCTGGACATTGTGGTGGATGCCTGTAGTCCCAGCTACTCAGGAGGCTGAGGCAAAAGAGTCGCCTAAGCCCAGGAGCTGGAGGTTGCTGTAAGCTGTGTAATGCCACGGCACTCTACCAAGGGTGATAAAGTGAAATTCTGTCTCTTCAAAAAAAAAAAAAATACACACACACACACACACAAATACATACATATACAATTTGGTATTTGGTCAAGATTTTAAAGAACTAGACTAAAATGTAGTCTGAGGCTCATTTATATTATTATTATAAATCCAGTGTATTCAGTGCTTTCTGTTGTGTCCAGTGGAAGGTAAACAGGTGGCAAGGAAGTAGCTAAAGGCAGAGAGAAAGAACTTAATTGTGTCTATGATCTGAATTGTATCCAGGAACCAAATTACAGCGAGGAACGGTTCCCTGAGGGAAAGGTACACAGTAAAGAGCTCCCAGTGACCTTTAATGACCCTGTCTTATTTCCATCTAATGAGCATTGCCTGGGTGAAGTTTTCATGAAGGATTCTAGGAGGAGATTTGCTAAGCAAAGAAACAATTATACAACCTAGCCTGTTACGTAACCTGTTATGTAATCTGTTATATAGCCCCAAACTGTCAATCACCAGAAAGACAGGAAACTGCCTTCCAGTAGTAAGGCAGGACAGACAAGAAAACATACAAAAGATAAGGCCCTCAGACTTCTGTGGGGGGAGTGTCTTTCTCCAATTGGAGAGAATGACTCCTCCTTCCCTTCTCAGAGGTACTTTTGCTTTGCAATAAATGTAGTATGTGTGATTGTTTTGTATTTATAATCACTCCATTATTGGCTCAACTAGGTACCAGTAATCATTCTTGACAATGGGAACTAGGAGACTAGGAAACATCCAGACAGACCAAACAATTTCTATATTCCATTTTAGTTAGCCTACCTGTTACCTCAAACAGGTACTGCCCAAAGCAATTAAATATATTTGCCTACTGCCCAAAGCAATTAAATATATTTGCAAGAAGATATCAAAAATTTCAAAAGTGGAAATTCTGTAAATTCACAACAAAATATTTTATTCTTGACTCTTTCTGCAAAAAAAACAAAGTAAAAGAGAACTTCCTTAATCTAATGAACATTACAATTTTGATTGTTGTAAGCCACAAATGAAAGTTGATTTTGGATAGTTAGGAAATATGATTCTATAATACTTATTCAAATAACTTTTGTATTACTACAATTCTATGTATTCCTATTTCTTCAAACATCTTGTAAATTAAATTTACATTAGAAAATTAATTCTCACAAATGTAAATTAATGTTTTGTATATAAGAAAGTCTTATGAATAAAATTATTATTCACAGTTTTTTTCCTGCCAAAACCAATTGTTTAAAATTAATTGCATTTGAAAAAATGTTCATGGTAATAATCCAAGATCACCCATCAAAAAAAAATGAACCTAAGATGGAACTATTTTAAAATATATGCCAGAAATATGTTTATTCGTTCATTCAAAAGTATTTATAGTGAGCTTAAATCAAGCTAGTCTCTATTCTTCTAAGAGCAAAATTATGGGAAAAAAAACTTGTTTTGTTTTCAAAGATATTTCCTTCCAGTGGAAGAGATAAAAAACAGAGTATTAGGAAAATATAATTTGTAATAGTTATAAATTCAAGGGTGGAATAAAAATAATGAAACAGTAAAGAGATTTAGAAAGTGGTTGGAGGGAGGGGGCCCTTTTTTGAGCCTGATACAAAGTCTTAAAATCATAATATTAACATTTAAATGCATTATTTAGCCTAATTGCACCTCTGTACTTTCAACATGATTTCACTGAGTAAATGAAAATACCAAAGCATAAAAGTTTCATTTCCCCAGAAATCCTATTCGTTGAAAATAGGAAAAAAATAGGTAATTTAATAGAAGAAAGAATGAATTAGATTCAAAGATAAGTATGGGAATTTGATGGTGTAAATGTTTATAGTTGACTTTGGAAGTTAAAATCTAGTTTGCTGATAATAAAATGAACATATAAATGGGAACTTCATAATACTATAAAAGTGAATTATGAAATTATAGGTGGAGGAAAGCAAATTATTATGTTTCTCCAGAAAGTTTCAAATTGATAATTATTTTTACTTTTTTCCTCAAATATATTTGAAAATACTAGGAAACCCCAGATTTCAATTGTGAAAGTAAATGCAAAACTTCTTCATGTCACACGTTACTACCTATTCTTTACTATCTTCTCACACCTGTGGAATAATTAGTTAAAATGATTTTGAAGAAGTCAGATAACATAATTTCCCTTAAGGTATATTTTTCTGCAGAAGCATATCCATATCACACACACTCATTTCTAGCTCCTGAAGCTTTGATTTTTGGCTTTGGATTTTCATGTTAGCTTTTTCATCTATCTTTTTAAATAGAAAACTGTCTAATATTTTGATTTTGCAAAATGTGCAAACAAGCTCTTCCCCTTTTTTCTTTCCTGCCCTAATTCCTAACAGTAGCAAATTTCCATCATTCCTTCCTTGATTTCTTTCTTTTCATATCTTATTGTTTTCTTTTTGTATTATTTGCATTCTCTCTTTCTCTCTTCCTCCTCCTCCCTCTGTATTTCTCTCACTATCCACCTCTATTTCTCTCTCTCCAATCTTACTGGAGTTATTCTGCTCAATAATCTCATGGAGATCACATTTGTGTGCATATTTCAAAGACATAGTGAGTCATATCAAAAATGAAAAGTGAAATAAATTCAAACAGTATATGAAGGTCAGAGTGATTATTTGGAAAGGAAAATTAGCATGAGACTGCATGGGATTCTAAATTTCATGGTCATCTTGACCATTTTGGAATAGACCATTGTAGGAGAAGAATGAAATGGAGACCTTAAAACAGAAAGGTAGAATTGTACATTTTGGATAAAGTTTGAAAGTTACTGAAGGTTTTAATGTTTCAGGTAAAAGACTCTGAGGTGGAGGTTCGTGTTTAGAATGTCTATTAGGGAGAAGAAAGAAGCAAGATGGGTAGGGGGAGAAGTTCTGGTGTTAAGATAGTCCCAGTGAAGGTTATGAAGGATACAATCAGGGGATTTGTACTATGATCAAACTAGTTGAGGTGAGGTAACCGAGCCTTTTTATATTAACATCTCTAAATTACTGGATGACATTAGCCCCAGACAGAGATATTTGGATGAGGCAGTTTTCTTTAGGGAGGCAATCTTCAAAGAAATTTAGCAGGTGGCCTTTAGGCCATCTTTTCACAACACTCTCAGCATTGGGGGCACAAGTTCTTTCCTGAAGGGGTCACTAGACAGTTTATCTCACCACCCACTATGCCACCTTTTGTGCTGCTCTTCAAATAGGCTTTGGACATAACCTCCAGAATTCCAGCAGACCTTTCTTCCCGGAGAGAATTAGGAATAGAAAGTTAGTGGAATGAATTACAATTCTCACTGCTAGAGCTGATCTTAAATTCAGAACTGTTAGTCATGATTTCAGTTTTGCATCCACTGTTGGGTGGTAATTTTCTCACAGGGAGAGCCAGATGGCTTGGCCACAGGTGCAAGCTCACTCCTGGAATTGTATGAAAGCAAGAAACGACTACACACTTTTGGGTGGCATGTAGCAAATCATCATTATTCGTGACTCCTTTTATAGGGAGCTAGTCATGTACACCACATTAATCAATAATCTTAACATTCTCTATTCTTATCTTGAACTATAGAAAAGACAGAAAGTCCCAGGAAAGTAAGATAACCATCTTCAGACTAGCCTCAAGCTTTCCTCTAAAGACCTAAAGCAACCCTGCATTATCTGACTTCCATTGTCAAAGTTAAAGGTCAGGACAAACAGGGAAGTAAAATTGTTTTCTTCCATGTACTCAATTAAGTTTCTGAGAAACAGACTCACTGACTATGTTTTCTTGTGGTTTGGAGGCCACCCACTTTTACGATGGAGTTTTTCACTCTCATCAACCTTTGAGCCATGTCTCCTGCACAGATGGGCCATATCCACCCTTATCTTGTAGGCTGGCTGATTGCATAGTTAGAGTCCCATGCAAGAGGTTGTTATCACCTTACATGCAGGTCCTGCTATGCTCTCCCAGGCAGCAAGGCCTCTACAAAATGCACAATACTTACAAGTCCTTTTACCCAATTTCTGGAATTAAAAGAGCACATTTCATTTAGCTAGTTTTATGTGGGCAGTCATCCCACAATCCATTCTGATCTCACTTCAGTTTCACTCAGTGTGTCTCCTGGTCTTTTCCTCTCACCTGTGTGTGGATTCGGATCCTTGCTCCTCAGTGAGTCCACACTTACTGTGGAGTTATTGGTGCCTTTGTGCATAAATGGTCAACATTGGAGAAAAGAGTACTAAAGAGGAACCTTAGTGGATTGCCCGCATGCCAGACTTTCTCTTTCTACTTCTACAGTCCTGTCACCTTCTGCTGGTCAGAATTCCTTATGCCTGCCAAGATAGGGATTCCTCTTCTCTCTACTGTTCTTTTAGAACAAAGAGTGCCAAATGCCCAGGAGGCAGCTGTAGTTATCACTGGTTGGGACTCTCCTTATGTCCTCTGACAAAGGGTTTTAATCCAGTGCTTCAGAGGCCAGACTTGCAGAGACACTTGGGACAATTACCCAAGATAGCACACTGGGGACTGTGAGAAGCAGGGCTTTCTTGCTTCCACCATTTGGTTCCCAGACCATGCATTGTATTTACTTAGGTTATAACACTATCATAATAAAATTATTGATTCAAACTATTTATTATGCCACTCATGGTTATTCCTGGAAAAATACAAAGGGTCAGATTATCTACACTAAATTAATAAGAATTCAAATTATACCCAGTTATTAGACTTTATAAACAATTACAAGAACACAAAGCCCAGGTAAAATGTGGAGAAGTCCAGTGACAGTGCAGTGCTGGTCCCACATCTTTGTGCTGCAGTAACATCCCCAACCAGATATAAAATGGAGTTTCTAAGTAACGTGTACAGGGCATAACTTACATGTGAGCTATTTTGTTCACAAACCTCTATAACCAAAGTGTACATTTTATACTTTGATAATTATATAGCTTATATGACCTTTTCCAGAGTAATACTCCATAAATCCAAACATCCCAGTTAATTGAAATAATAAACTTAGATGGGTCAGGTATGTCTGGCTGAAAGTATCCTATGGATACTAATTCTCTTATAAGTATCATCATGCTATTTGGCCGGAGGACTGTCATTAGCCTGTACATAAAAAGCTATTAACCAAGCCATCTCTTTCTTCGCAGGCCTCCTGATAACTATCCTCCCCCACCCAACAGACTCATGTTAATTTGTTCTTTGTTGCAGAGAAAGTTCCCTTTCTGCCCAAGACCACTAAATTCCTAATTTCATACTCACATGGTGGGCCCCTCAATTATCACGTGGTTACCTTGAACCCTTTGGTGCACAAACATGTAAGGAAGCCTTCTAATTTGCTAGGTCATTCCTATTTTGATTGATGTGATGTCACACAGAGTGTAGGTTAGTAGGATAATATGCAGGATTGTACTGGGCTAAATGGTGGCCTAAATATATATCAACATCCTAATCCCTAGACCCTGGAAATAGGACTTTATAAGGCAAAAGAATGACTATTAACTCATTTACTCATATGGCAAATATTTTATTTAGTGATAATGACTTATATGAAAGCATATATGATGAAATTAAGGATATTTAGATGAGGAGCATATTCTAGATTATTTTATGAAGCCTAAATACAATCATGTGTGTCACTGTAAGAGAGGAGCAGAAGTAGATTCAGAGAAGATGAAGTGAAGTTGGAGCAGAGAAAGTGATGTTGCATCAAGCTGAGCAGTATCTCCAGCCACCAGGAGCTGGGAGAGATAAAGGACAGATTCTCTTCTAAATCCTTGCAAAGATTTTGGTTCTTCCTCCATCTTGATTTTAGACTTCTGGCCTCCAGACCAAGAAAGAATAAATTTCTATTGCTTAAGCCACAAAATCTATTACAGCAGTCAAAGGAAGCTGAATACTGAGCTCCAGATGGTACAGATCTCTTCATATTATATTACGACAGAGGATGGGACAGTCAATATTGTCCTATGCCTTGTGCCAAAAGTAAATGGATACAGTTTTTTATTCTAATTGCATGAAAACATAGTAATCTTCTTTTTTTCTCATAAAAATGAATGCGTTTTCCAGATCAATAGCTACATAATATATTAAGCTATTCTAACAAAGATGCCCCATTTGGCATGGTGACTACAATTAATACTACTTCTCATTCAAGTACAGTAGTCCACTGGTACCTTCTAGGACCACCCTCATTGTTGTAAGAAGAAAATAGGTGAATTCGGTGGATACATAGGATGTTTTCCTGAGATAAAATGTTAGATTTTCTTTTCAATGAAATTTTAAAGTTATTTTAGAGGTGTTTTTAATTAAAGAAAAATTGAGGACTTAAATTCTGTGAATGTTGGCACATGTATAATGTCATATGTACACCATTAGAATATTAAGCAAAATACTGCCCTAACTCCATTGGCAAATACAATAACAAAAATAAGCCAACAGAACTTAATTAAGCTAAAAAGCTTCTGCACAGCTAAGGAGAGAACAATTAATGCAAGTAGACAACTCTCAGAATAGGAAAAGATACTTGCATGTTGCAAATTTGACAAAGAGTTGATAACTAGAACCTAAAAGAACCCAAATTAATCAACAAAAAATAGCAAACAATCCCATTTATCACTGGACAAGAGACATGAACAAAACTTTCTGTGAAGAAGAGAGGCAAATGGCAAAAAAACACATGAAAAAATGCTCCTCATCCCTAATCATCAGAGAAATGCAAAAACAAACAAACAAACAAACAAAAAACTACCCTGATGTACCAGCTAACTCTGATGAGAGTAGCCCACATTGCCCACATCACAAAGTCCCCAATCTGTAGATGAGGGCGCAGATGTGGAGAGAAGGGAATCATTTTACACTCTTGGTGGGACTGCAAACTAACATGGCCTCTTTGGAAAGAAGTATGGAGAATCCTTAAAAAACTCAAAATAGACCTTCCATTTGATTTTGCAATCCCATTACTAGGTATTTACACTGAAGAAAAAAATCATTTTATTATGAAGACTTTTGCACTAGAATGTTCACCATGGCTCAGTTTACTATCACCAAAATGTGGAAACAACTCAAATGCCCATCAACCCATGAATGGATATGGCATATATATTTCAGGGAATACTATTCAGCTATAAAAAGGATGGAGACTTTCCATCATTTGTATTCACCTGGATGGAGTTGGAATACACTTTGCTTAGTAAAGTATCAAGAGAATGGAGAAGCAATTATCTAATGTACTCAATACCAATATGAAACCAGAAGTATTTTTATTTTCTTTCAACAAGGTGTGAAGTAGGGCTGAGGGGAGAAAAAGTCTATGCTTTTCCTCAGTAATAGTTTGTAGATCTCAATAAACGTTCCCTGAATGGATCCAATCCCAGAAGATCCAGTACAATATTTGGAAGAGAAAAGGGAAGGGAAGGTGAAGCAGGAGAGCAGAAGACCATAAAAGAGTCCTTATTACCAGGCTAGTGAATAGTGTTAAGGTGGTATCATAAGAGATCATTTGCTTTAAGAAATTTCATATTGGATTCTGTTCAGGTAAGCCAGTTACACAACTAAGAAGACAAAGAATGATCAAAAAAGTAGAAAAATTTTCACTGTAAATACTTAACGAGTAGGAACAAAGTGAGTTTCAAAAATGCTGAAATTGACATTGCCAGCTTAAAAATATGTTTCTTCTTGGTCACTCACTGCAGATTTGTTCTATTTAGTGATATAAATGTCTCATTTTGATGTTAAATTCCATGAGTCAAGCAGTGTTTCTTTAGGTGAATTTTTTCTTTTTCTTTTCTTTTATTATTTTCTTAAACATTCTAATACATAGCAATGAAAATAGCCTATGCTGTGAAGAATTTAATTATATTTTGAGCAAGTAGCTTAAACTTAAGCAATGGAATCTGATAGGAAAGAAAACATCAGGACAAAATATTTAGTGTTTAAATTCTTTATAAAAATAACAACAAATAAATCATTTTCTTGAAAATGTTCTACTAAATGAAAGTTCTCTCCTCTCAAGCAACACATAAATGACAAGGTAAGACTTTCTTGTCAACATGTTGGTCATCCTTCTGCTTCTTAAAATTGCCATATTATCCATTTTTTAGTTGACTTTATCAAAGAAAATCTGCACCAGTTACAATTAAACAGGCAAGGAGGTCTTTATTTGCAATAGAGGAGATAGTCATTGGGAGTGATGTAGTTAATGCTATCAGCTCTTCAGTGTTTGCTAATCATCCCTAAATTAGGCTTCCAGACTTCTTAGAGACTGGGAAACAGGGGTTCTATCTCCTTGGATGTTTTGAATTCAAAGGATAGCTCCCAGGTATTTGAGGGGGAAAAAAAAATTCCTTTTTGGAAAACTGCCAAGAGGCTAGGAAAAGATTTACATGTCAAAGGAGCAGGGGAAAAAAATGCAATTACAAGTTTTCTAAAGTAAACCCTCTAAGGAAAGGTCAGAGGCCAAGAATCAGTAAGAAATCTGTCTATAATGTCGTCAAGTGAGGGGAACGCAAGGCCATCTTGGTAAATTTTACACATTTTTTATCCTTCAAATACATTTTTCCCATCTGTCACTCAGCTAACCACCACTCATTTTCAGGTTTGAGCTTATACCCTGAGTTCCCCTCCCAGATTTCTAACTTTTAGCTAGTTCCACGAAAGTGCAGGTATCAGGATGAAATCACTTTTGTCATACCCAGAAAAAAACAGGACTGGAAAGTCATAAAGGAAACAGAGTTTGTTAGTACAAGAACCGTATCCAGGCTGGGTTAGCAACTCATGCCTATAATCCTGGTGTTCTGGATGGCCTAGACATGTGGATTTCTTGTTCTCAGGAGTTTGAGCAAGAATGAGACCCTGTCTCTACTAAAAAAAAAATAGAAAAAAAAATAGCTGGGCTTTGTGGTGGGTGCCTGTAATCTCAGCTACTCAGGAAGCTAAGGCATGAGGATTGTTTGAGCCAAGGAATTTGAGGTTGCTGTGAGGTAAGATGACACCATGACATTCTAACCAGGGTGACAAAGTGATATCTGTCACAAAATAAATAAATAAATACAAAAGGAACTGTTTCCAAGGACTCCGTGTAACCCCCACAAGAAATCCCGTGAATTCTTTAAGCATCTCCTGTCTTGCACAGCTTGCAGGTTTCACAGGTATAAATGCATTTCTGTGACCAGGCTGATCTCTGGACATTCTCAAGGATTGCAGTAATCCTTCAGATAGGATGCTCTCTGGTCTTGACAGGACACTTGCCCAAGAACAGCATCTCTACCAATGAACAGACAACTCTAGCTTTGAACCTCGGGAACCAATGAACTCTGTTTCTAAGCAGCTTGTGGGCAGCTCTTCAATAAAACTTCCCCTCCCCTTCCATCACAAGATGTGCTTGTGCTTTGCCCTTCTGTATATACCAGCTGTGATCTTCATTCCTCATACTCACAAGACATGGTTCAAAACATTGAGAGATATTTTTCTCTATTTTTTTCTTTTTAAGTTGACAGCCTCCAATTATATTTTCCTATTGTTCACTTAAATAATAAGTGACTGGAAATGTGAAAACACTCAGTTTAGGTGTATTAAGCCAATCCTCAAGAATAGGTCTGGGAAAAGCACAGCTCACAGTGTATCTTTTGTGGACTGGGCTTTCTGCAGAAGCGTTGGAGAATTTCTGGTGAGGCGCAGTGGTTCACTCTCATAATCCCTGCATTTTAGGAGGCTGAGGAAGGATCACTTGAGGCTAGAAGTTTGAAACCAAACTGAGCAGCACATCAGAAGCTTATCTCTACAAAAAATATGAACATTAAACTGAGGTAGCCCACACCTATCGTTTCAGCTACAAGAAAGGCTGAAGCAGAAGAATCATAGTCCAGGAGTTTGAGGTTGCTGTGAGCTATGATGCAAGAGAGGAAGAACTTGTCTCGACAAGTTAACACACAGAGTCTGAGAATGTCAAGAAAAAGTGTCCACAGAGAAAAGAGGAGTGAGGGAGGATGATGAGCAGTAAGGCAACTAATGGGTATTTGTGGGAAGCTCTCTAGTCAGGGCTCAGCTTAGTACACTTATATGATAAACTTTTTTAAAAAGGGGGAAAGAGTGGTGGTGGCTCATGCCTATAATCTGAGCACTCTGGGAGGTCGAGGCCAGTGGATTGCTGAGCTCACAAGTTTGAAATCAGCCTGAGCAAGAGCAAGACCCCACCTCTAAAAATAGCTGGGCATGTGGCAGGCACCTGCAGTCTCAGCTACATAGGAGGCTGAGGCAAGAGGATCACTTAAGCTCAAGAGTTTGAGGTTGCTGTGAACTGTGATGCCACAGTGCTCTATTGAGGGGAATAAAGTGAGACTCTGTCTCAAAAAAAAAAAAAAGAGGAGGAGGAAATAGTCAATATCATGATCTGTTCAGGGTGGGTAGAAGAGTGATCATGTCACTCTCTTGGTCTGCATTTGTGGAGATGAACTTGTAATGGACATGCATGAGGTATTGAGTTTACAGTCCTGAGGTTATAATTGACACACACTCATTTCATAGGGGCTGTATATCTTGAAGGGTTTTGTTTAGGGCTGAAGGAAATAAGAAATATTCTCCTGCAAAATCCATTTCTTGGAGATAATTTGAGCTGACTAAGGACAAACAGGAATAATGCTCGAAGTCTGTCTAGGTGAGGAGGCCAAGGGAGAACTTTGCTTCTGTAGGGAATCTTAACTAAATGCAACCAGACCCCACCTATTTGATCTGGGAAAGGTTTGCTAAGAGTTTGACACCCATAAATGTTTGATACCCATAAACCATTTCCTTGAGGGTGCTGTGGGAAAGTTTTCTTGAACAACACAACCACATTCAGAGCCTAGGCATCTTTTCTCCCTCTCATGACTCATCATACTTATAATTGACCTGTTGTTTCACCATTAGGTAACAAGGTCCATGAAAGCAAAAGTTATGTATTCATATGCCCTGAAGTCCTAGTGAATTTCCTAGTATGTTTTACTCATTCAGAAAAATAATAAGTAAATGTATGCGAAAAATGCATTCCTTGATTCTGGGACTAAATACATCAGTTTGCCTGATATATGCCTAGAGTCCTGGGCATCTTGAAATTTTAACATCTGCCACACTTCCTTTCACTTTCAAAAGGTCCCCCTGTGGGCAAATAGGATATATAGTTTTTCTAAATTAGCTTTTGCTCAGACTAAGATTTTCTGTTTGACAAGAAGCTGATGATTTACAATATTTCACAATAATTTATAATTATCAAATCAATAATTTACAATAATTTCCAACTGAGCCAATAACCTAATATGAGTTAGAGATTTCTCTACTGTTTCTGCTATTGCGGAAATCCTGAGCCTTTGATGTGCAAAGTAATCGCTAAATGAAAATAAGCCCCAATTTCCATGGGAATATCAGGTTACCACTGTTATCCTGGGGAAGAACCCTGATAAGACATGTGGGTCATTCTAGGTAGGAAAGGGTGGAAAAATTAATAAGCTCTGGGTACAGGAGGGACAGAAGACTTGCAGTGGAAAAATATCCACAGGCAAGCTCAGGTGCCTTTTGGCTAATCACAGAAACCTAAAGCTGTCCAATATGGTAGGTAATGGCTGTGGAAAATGATGCTCTTAAAAACATATAGCATTTGGGTCTAACAGCATGCCGTCAGAAACTATTTACATTCTTTCAAGAAGAATGCGGTGACTAGTGGTAAAGGGAATGAGTCTCAACACTACAGTGTAGAAAATTAAAATGTACCTGTCTGGCCACCCGTGCTAAGGGAATTGGCTTTAATGCCTGAGCTTCATGTTTTTGAAACTAAATTTGTAGATAAAGAAAAAGAAGGAGAGATTGCAATGAGGAAAAGAAGTAAAATGAATTTCTTGCCCCATCAGTCACTAAACCTAAAGTTGTTAATTTATTCTATTTCTTGACTGGCTAAGAATACGGTACAGTCAAAATTGCATTTGGTGAACAAGAGTTACCACAGATAGAAGAAACTGGAGAAAGCCGGAGTGTTTTGTTTCCTAAGATTTCATAGGAAGGATCTTTTGGAATGTCTGAGAAATCCTACCTCAAGCCTATGCCTCATAGGGTAGATTTATTTCTGGCAATATTGTATCCTGACAAAGTCTATATCTAAATTATCTGTAGTGCAGTGATTATGTTGGATGTTCTTTTTATTGCTTCTACCTTGAGATTCCAATATATTTTCCAGGAATATCTCAGGCAGCAAAAAAGAAGAGCCACAGCTTTGGTAGCCAGGGCCTCCATCTGCCCCCACTGCTCTTGTTGGCTTCTTGAAAGGAAGAAATGTTCCTGAGGTAGTGCCTGCTAACCAACTTACAAACAAGAACTGTGCATATTGGTTCTCCTAGGCTCTGTCTTTTCCACATATGCACTATAAGTTATACTATCTGTGTGTGCTTTTATTTTAATTTTTTTTAATGTATCTTCTTGGTCAGTGAAATAGGGTAGGATTGCAAAGGTGTATGCATTTGGTTATTAAGTATGAAATGTCCCATTTCCTTAAGTGCTAAGTGTGACAGTCAATAGCTCCAATATTTTACTTTGACACTTTTCATTCTATTTTTTTTTTGAGAAGTTACATCCTCATTGTTTTGAATGCGCATTTTGGCTTGTGATTACCTTTCAACATTGTTTAAAGCAATTTTGTAAAACCATAAACGAATATGGGTTCTGTTCTACTGACTCAAGTTAAAATTTTACTTTCGATTGTCTAGAAGTTTGTGTAAGAGCATGGAAACCTGGGGCTTCTGCTCTTTCAGCACGCCATACCAAGGTCTTGCACTTTTATTTGATAAAAGGGGGCATGATGTCACTGAACATTAATAATCTTCCAATTTCTAGATATAAAAGAAGGATACATAAGTTACAGAAATAATGGAGTCTGTATTAAATATCACTCTAGACCTTGCAGCTATTACTCACTACTTTCCACTTGTTAGAATATGACCTCCGTGACTTTTTTATTGTACTGAATTCTGATCACCCATTATGCAAAGCATAATTGCAACTCAGGGAAGTAAAATAATATTAATCAGGGATAACATTGCAATGGACTTTGACCCGTAGGTATAAATCTAATAAATGTGTAGGTTTCTTCTTAACATAATGAGTTCTTCCTTTATCATTACTCATGGGACCAATGTGAAATCTTAATAGGAATATTTCAAGCAATTAATGAGACATATAAGGAATGATTGTATAGTTTTAATTTCCTAATTATTTTAATGCCCCCAATTAAAGGTATACATCAAGACACATCTATTAAAGCCTGTCAGTCTTATTCCTCCAGAATAATGTGATGAAAGAGTAAAAATAGAGTTAGATAAAATGAAGTCAAGAAAATCTTAGGCTGACTATCAGAGGATCCAAATGATTAAATCAGATGGATTGTGAAATAGTCTATTAAGTGAAGTGGTTAGAAGTACCATCTCTTCAGCCATAAAATTGACTGCACTAGGCATTTTACAAAGGGAACCACTCTTCGGTGGCTTCACTAAATAAATACATGGCATCTAAATCTCAGAGTCCAAGCAACCCTACCATCTATTTGTTTTTTACTGGGATTCATTCATCATTTATTTAGGGATCCAAGCTCAGATCACTGCCAACCCACATTGCTTCTGCTTGGAATCAGTCAATCTTAGTACTATATGGACTGAAGTAATAATTTAAGCACATCTCAAATCCTTTTTTTTGACAGAGTCTCAACTTGTTGCCCTGAGTAGAGTGCAGTGGCATCACAGCTCACAGCAACCTCAAACTCTTAGGCTTAAGCGATTCTCTTGCCTCAGCCTTCCAAGTAACTGGGACTACAGGCACCACCACAATGCCTGGCTATTTTTTTTTTTTTGGTGGTTGTTGTTGAAATTCTCATTGTTATTTTAGCTGGCTTGGTCTGGGTTGGAACCTGCCAGCCTTGGTGTATGTGACTGGTGCCCTACCCACTGAGCTATGGGTGCCGCCAAGATCCCCAAACTTACAAAAAAGGTTTTTGGACAAAATAATGTCTTCATTCCACCTACCTGATATACAGAACATCAAATGAGCAGTACGATAATGGAAGAATTGATTAACAATTCCATGTCACTGTTTAGAAAACTAGTTTCCAAATAATTTTGGCCTCTCTGACTGTTCTTTTGTCATTAGCTCAATGTATGACTATTTGCAGAAAATTCAAGAAACTTAATAAAGTCTAATATGAAATAATTTTCTAAATCTATTGTTGAGAAAAAAAAAATCTCCCAAAGTGTAGATAATACAAGAACCTGGTAAATATTATTTCCTCTGGGAAATCAAGACTGAGAATTTAGGATAAATAGCATACATTGGGGCTTACATTTCATTGAATATTCTCTTATGGAGTCTGAAGGCCATATTATATGTATATATTACCCTACCAATACATCAGAGTGAATATCCAGTCATGAATAAAATGTGCAAAAAATCCTTTATAACAACATATACTTTTTAAAGAGGATAGAACCTCAAAGTCGTAGGATGCAGTATTAAGAATTTCAGTTACCATTCAATAAAAAAAAATGCAAGAATTTCATTACCACATATAACATAGAAGTTAAATTGATCACCAACAATGATTTGACATTGAAAATCTTAGAGGATTTGATTTTTTTCTAATAAAATGTCTTTAAGCAACAGCTGTTACCAGTTTTCTCTAACTGGTAATTCACTAAGCAGAATGTCAATATCAAAAGCTAAATCTGATATTTTAAAGAATCTAAAAACTTGCATTAGGTTTTATAAATATCATTGCCTAAGTGTAGTAACTCAGGCTCTCAAAACTGTTTGCTTAAGTTTCTTTATATGTGACTATTGAGGATTCTCTATCAAAGCAGGTGGCATTTTCCCATCCATCCCTCTTTATCATTATCATCTCCATGTCCAAGCAATTTGGTAAGCTACTAACTGGGGTCATATTTATAACAATTCTACATACCCTAAGAATAATAAGTGGCTGTTTATCTTGGTCCATCAAGACCACTTTTCAGATTAATTTCCCTTTTATTTGCTTGGACGTGGTACTGACATTTCGTTTTTCCCCTTCTAAATTTATTTTTATTTTATTATGTTTTGAATGAGGGAAATCTTTAGAGATATCTAGGATAGAGAAGCAAATGACTGGAGGCCTTGAGAGATATTTAGATAGTACATTGCAAAGTATGATTAAAGGGGGACTTTTAAGGATTATCTGTGAAGTACTTTGTTCATAATTTCACATGTAGCACATAGCTGAGCATCTCGCATCTATTGGGTACTTAATCTTTTTGAGAAAATGAATATGAATAAATTATTTCATTACTCTGACAATATACTTGTATCATATCACATAGGCAGTAAGCCTTTAAGATTGCAAAAAAATTGTTTTTGTTGCTATGTTGCTTTTGTCACATGGGATGGGCCAACAAAAAGAGATGAGAGAAAGGAGAGACAAGATGCAATTCTGTAGAATTGGGAAAGTCACACTGATGACTTCTCTCACATTTGTCTCTCTAAGCACTTGAAAGAGAGGCCATTTTACGGAACCTCTGGGATTTTGACTCACTGACATTTCCTCTTACCTCATAATCACCTGCTATCAGCCTTTACTCTTTGGCAGTGACTGTCACCCAAAGCATTGAAGGAAACTAGCATCTATTCATGGATATCTGATATTGACCCATTTATTCCATGCTTAGCCCCTAATATAAACTGTACCTAATTTTAATCTGCTGACATCTATCAATTCTAGTCTATGCCCTGGGGAAGATTTTGGTTTTCTCTTTTAGTCTCTTTTATTTCTGTCTTTACATAATTTCCTCCTCCCTTTTTCTAAAACCTCACCTTGTAACAAACCTCATAAATGGAATTCATGGAATGTGTAAGAGAGCAGGAACTAGGTGTCTCTGAAATCTAGAAGATCCAAAATGCCTTAGATGGATAGGTAAACGCTTATGATGATTTTCAACCACCTTGCAATTTTTGACTCCACTCTCTGCAACTACAGGCACAAGGTGGCATACTCTGTATATTATGCTTAGAAACAGCCAGCTGAGCTCTCTGTTTCTGATTAAATCCCTGTCCTCCTACCTTGCTACAAGTCTTCTGCGTATTATTCTCAGGGTAGGGCAAAGGCTGAAGGATGCCACTCTGTGTGGTTTGGCCTCCAGCTCTTCTAACACAATGGCTCCCTCCAGCGTTCAGCACTTAACACATTATTGCTGAGAGTTTGAGTAGAATTCCTGATCTGAACTTTTGATTGCCACACACTGGTGCTTGGTCTGCATCACTCCTTTTGCTACCATCAGTTGAAATTTAAAAAAAACCCAAAACTCTTAAGGGTCCTATGCTTCTTATGCCAGTAAATAATAGAAACACCAATTTCTCATCTTGTGCATAGCTTAAGAGTGATATATGCTGTATACATATATGAGGGGGAGAATGAGGTCTCCAAATGGTATCAAACAGCTTGTGTTTATTTTCTATACTTTACCACAGTAGTAATTGACCAATGTGGTGAAGCATCTCCTACAGTACTTGACAGGAGTTAGTAGCTGGTTGCATGGCAATATTTGGCTCCTTTTCCAAAATCTCACTGTGTACTAAACTGTGATATTCTATTACTCTAAAATTCTGAAGTGCTTACAAAGGCTATGACTTAGAAAGTATTCAAGAGTTATAGGAGAAAATTTTTAGTAAAACATCCATATCACTATCAAATCTCCCTCTCCACATCAGCATTCTAGACTTAATAAACCTTAGTATGAAAATAGAGGCATGAGGTGCCTGTCACCTCCTCATCAGAATTGCTAAACTGAATGAGAATTATCTCCCCACTGCAAGCCAATTCAGCTGACTGTTAGTTGGCAGGTGCAGCACAAGTATGCCCCCAGGGAGCTTGAATGGTATCATAAAAACATACCATTGAGTTTTTCACTGGGGTCATTAACCATCAAGTAAACTCAGTCAGGATGAAAAGTTCAGGTTTCTGACTAATTCAGGCCACAATCAAGAATGTCATATTTCTCATTCCTATAGCCTAGAACATTAATGAAAGTTATTTAAAATATTGAACATAGCCTATCAGGAGTTTGGTTGTCCCTTATCTGAAAGAGTATCTTTGCATATCTGTTCTCTATGACAATGTCAAGAAACTTCTTGGGTGAGATTGAAAGGTTGTTAGATCCTATCTGATCAGAATACATATGGAATTCTTTTAAAAACTATATATTTTATTAATATTTAGGGAATTAAAAAGGTTTTTTTTTTTTGGGTGAATCTTATTGCTGCAAGTGACAGAAACTCAACTAATGCCACCTTTATGCCAACTAAGTAACCCATCAACCAACCAAAAAGAAATGTATTGCTTCACATTAGCGAGTGTGGTTAAATCCTGGAGTTCACAGGGTTCTTCTCAGGATCTTCTGGCTCCCTTTAGTTTTATTCTCCAAAGTCTAGCAACATATAATCTTCCGGAAATAGATCACCTCATGATATTTTATGGAAAACAACTTGAACTTCCCTAAAGTTTACATCAAGCACTGAGAAACAATGCCTGATCAAATGCTTGATCAAGACCTCAGCCCTGAGAAATCATAGTGTCTCTGGGGAGAAGGCTACCTGATTGGAAGCATAGAACATAGGCACATTCATGTAATAGGGGAACTGGCCCCCTTGATCAATATAGGGACATACCCATCCCAGCGAGGTAGGGACAGGCTGTGAGGAAACTACATCATGTCCTATTCTTAATTCCAAACACCATATTTTTCTGATGGTGGAAAATTACTGCTACTATTAATTATCTATTATTTTAAAACTTTTTTTGTATTTGAAAGCATAGTGTACTTGGTTAATATTTTTATTTCAGGCATCACATCAAGCCTCATGTATTGTACTTGTGTTACCATACAGTTTCTACAATGTAATGATAAAAACTTAGATATCAGAATGCCTTTACTCTTCCATTTTTGACTGTCAATACAGGTGATTCACCTATCAATTTTTTTTAATAATTATTGAAATGTCTCTACTAGGACATTTCTTCTTATAAGAAAGGTAGCTTTCAACTGAAGTAAAGATTCCTTTACTTTAGGCTATCGTCAAGAGTAAAGAGATTTTAAAAGCAAAGGTCACAAACTCAAACACTGTTAGGGGGGTGTTTCCTAAGGAAAATGAATGACACAGACATGATGTAATACAATAGGAAGGGGTGAGAATTGAGTCCATGTCTAAAAGGTTAGTGATGGTTTATCCCAACAAACTGATCACAGGGAGAAATGCTGACAAAGTGTTGCTAGATAGTCTGTTTCTCAAGATACAGAAATTTTATGTAAAATATCCCCCCAATTAAAATGCTCTGAGTCAAACCACATATATGCAAAAGTTGAATCTACCCTGAAGCTGTTAATTTGAGATTGCACTACTCTTTGGAAATAATTTAGCATCTTTTAGAGCTTCCTGCTAGTCAAAACTACAGAAATTATACTCTTGCATTGGCAAGAGTTAGGGGAAATGGAGTCTCTCAACTGATGGTGTATTTTGGAAGTTCTCTCTCCACTATTCATCATTATCCATGTCTGAGTCTTGGGGGGACATTGAAAGCCTACTGTCAAGGCTTTCCTGATGGTTTTCTGAGGCTTACTTTTACTTTCTCTTCTGTCAGTTGGATTCAGTTCTGACTCTGAGAATGACCCACCTCTTTTTGCACCGTGTTCCCTTTGAAGGCACTTCATTTGTTAACTGCTCTTGCATCTCCCATCCTTCACAATCTATATTCAGCAACCTCAGTCCTGGTGCTCTCAAAAGAAACAGGCATGATACTTTGGGATTAATTCTCCCTCCATCGTATCCTGTCATTGCAGAAAGGAGATAAGATATTGCATTTCTTAAACAGTTTCTTCAGCTAATTTAGAACTGGAAGGCTAAGATTCAGTGCTTTAAAAAATACAATACATGATCTCTTAGCCAAAAGACAAATTTCCTCTAATGATTTCCTATCAATTTGGTTAGATAGACAGTTCAATAATCTTCTAGTACTCCATTTTTAATTAACGTGGGTCTGGAGAGCAGACTTGTATATAGTCATTTAAATAATATTTTGAAAGAGGGAAAATGTAAAACTAGTTGGTGTAATAGTACTTGTTTCTAGGGATCAGCTAGGTTGTCATGACACATAGGACTTCTCCTCGGTTCTCTTAAGCCAAGTTTATGTCTTCACAATTGGGTATCTCCAGGGATCTCCTTGTTTCAATGACCCACTCTCCCTGATTTTCCCTTCCCCATACTTAATTATTCATTTATTTTTGTGAACCTATGGTGAAAAAAATGAGGCATTCATCAACAGGCTTCAGCCCCATAAAATGTAAAACAATCAAACCAACTTATCTATCTTCTGTGAAATAGGAGAAGGTTAAGACTAAATTTCACCATGAATTTTGTGTAATACATACTTTGTGAAACAAATATAATACCTTCTGGTGGTCTCCTTCATAACATCTTTTCCCAGGCCAATATCATAAAGAGTTTTTTTCCACACTTTCTTCTAGAAATTTTGTCATTCCATGCCTTAAATTTAAATCTTTTCCCCAATGAGAGATGCAGGTCTACATGTCAGTCTTCAACTTGTGACTAACCAGTTCAACCAGCACCATTTATTAAATAGGGGCTCTTTTCCCCAGTATATGCTTTTGTGTGGATTATCAAAGATCAGATTGTGATATGTGGCTGTTTTCATCTCTAGGTTCTCTATTCTGTTCCATACACCTACATCTCTATTTTTGTGCCAGTACCATGCTGTTTTGATCACTATAGACTTGTAGTATAATCTGAAATCTGATAACGTGAGGTCTCCAGAGTCATTTTTATTTCTTAGACTTGCATTGTCTATTTGGGGGTTATTTCTGGTTCCATATGAAATGAAGTGCTATCTTTTTCAAGTTATTCAAAGTGTGACATTAGTACTTTGATGGGGATTGCATTAAATCTGTACACCTTGGCAATTGCAGTAACATAAAAAATAAATAAATGGGACATGATCAAGATAAAAAGGTTTCTGCACAGCTGAGAGCATAACAACTAAAGTAAACAGACAACCTTCAGAAAGGAGAAGATATTTCATGTTATCAATTTGACAAAGGGTTGATAACTAGAATATACACAGAACTATAATCAATAAGAAAAAAGCAAAACAATCCCATTTATAAATAGGAAAGAGACATGAACAGAACCATCTCTGAGAAGATAGACAAATGGCTAAAAAGTATATGAAAAATGCTCATTGTCCATAATCATCAGAAAAATGTAATCAAAACCACCCTGAGATATCACCTAGCCCAAGTGAGAATAGCCCACATTACAAAGTCCCAAAGTTGCAGATACTGGCATAGATGTGGAAAGAAGGAAACACTTTACACTGCTGGTGGGATTGTAAACTAAGTCAATCTCTTTATAAAGAATTATGGAGAATCCTCAAAGAGCTAAAAGCAAATCTTCCATTTGATCCTTCAATATCATTACTAGGTATCTTCCCAGAAGAAAAAAAATTATTTTACCATAAGGAAATTTGCACTAGAATGTTCATTGCAGCTCAATTAGCAATTACCAATATGTAGAATCAACCCAACTGCCCATCAACACATGAATAGATTCAAAAACGAGTGTATGTATACAATAGAATACTATTGAGACATAAAAAAAGATGGATACTTTATCTCTTTTGTATTAACCTAGATGGAGTTGAAGAACATTATCCTTGTAAAGTATCACAAGAATGGGAAAGTAAGTATTCAATGTAGTTAATACTAATATGAAACCAGTAGATATCTACAAGCCCACAATAACTACAAAACCACAATTAAATTCAAGTGGGTAGAGGTGAAAAGGAGGACAAGAGAGAGGGAGGAGGGAAGGGGATTCATAAACTCTCACCAAATGTGCACAAAGTAAGGATTTAAGCACACTCCATGGATGACGAGCTCAACTACAACTTGAACTTTACCTAACAAATGCTAAGAATGTAACCTAATCATTTGTACCCTCATATTAATCTGAAATTTAAAAATCTATGGGGGATTGGGGAACATATGAAATACATAGATATGGATAGATTATTACTTCAGCAATAAGCGTGCCATATTTAAAAAATTAGGAGACTCAAGTTTCTTAATGTAAATTTCTGGGATAAAGGAAACTTCTAATATTAGAAAGCAGAGCTTAGGATTCTATTGATTGTTTCTAGTAAAGAAACCACATATTCAGGGTTTGCTGCCTACCTAGATAATGCCATTGACAGGGCTCCAAAAAAAAAAGTATATATATATATATATATATAAGTATATATATATATACACAACCTCTCTGTCTTGTACTTTTAAATTTTCATCATTGCTTATCTTAATTATTTTACTTTAACCTGATTTTAACCTCCTCAGCTTTCTCTTGCTTAGGATTTAGAATTTGTACAGAAAGGACCTTGAGAGTTGGTTAGTGTGTTCTTGACTTAACTTGAGAAATTAAAATCAGTGGGGGCCAACTGCTCTCTAACTTCCATTCTTTCTTTGTTCAACGTAGTTGCTCAGCACCTAAAATTCTTAGAGTCATAAATGTTATTTCCAAATTTAAAAGTCAAACATCCTTCAGGACTTAACCCAGGAACATGCATACACAAATTGAATATAATAGAGGGATTATATAGGCATTTATGAATATAGTAATTGACAAGTCTATAGATTGGGGCTGACTGTTTTTTAAGATCACTGAACAGAGCTTGTACATTACAATCATTCACTTAACAAACTTTGTGAATGTCTCAGGTACTAAATCTTACTAGTTAGAGGTATTAGTGACACACTAATGCTCAGAATTCTACCTCTGGAAGCCTCCCACTTTAGTGGAAAGGACAAACAAGTAGATAAATAATTAGAGTGGAACTGAACACTGTCTCAGAGATCTAAATAAACAGATATGGAATCATAGAGAAGAAAGCCATTATCCAAGGGAGTTATGAAAGACTCTACAAGAAAATAATGTGTACATTTGATTTTGAAGGACAACCTCATAATTCTTCAGTGAAGAGAAGATGTGAAGATAATAGGATACAAAGACAGCATGTGGGTGAAACAGAGCACTTTAGGAGGCAGAACTATAGAACACTGCAGGAGAAGTGAGAAATGAGCCCTCTTTTCATGCCTTACTATTGATGGACTTAAATTGATAAAACAAAAAAGATCCAACCATCCCATATATCACTAGGCAAAAGACATGAATATAACTCTCTCTCAAGAAGACAGACAAATGGCTAACAAACATATGAAAAAATGCTCATAGTCCACATCATCAGAGAAATGCAAATCAAACCTACCCTGAGATATCACCTAACCCCAGGGAGAATGGCTCACATCACAAGGTCTCAAAGCTGCAGATGCTGGCGTGGATGTGGAGAGAAGGAAACTCGTTTACATTGAAACTCATTTACTCGTTAAACTCTACCTTTTGGGAAGAAAGTATGGAGAATCCTCAAAGAACTCAACTTAGACCTTCCATTTGACCCTGCAATTACATTGGTGGGCATCTACCCAGAAGACAAAAAAAATTTTATCCTAAGTACATCTGCATGTTTATCGCAGCTCAATTTACAATTGCTAAAATGTGGAAACAGCCTGAATGCCCACCAACCCAGGAATGGATTAACAAGCTGGGGGATATGTATGCCCTGGAATACTATTCAGCCACTAAAAAAGATGAAGACTTTACATCTTTTGTTTTAACCTGGACAGAGGTGGAACACATTCTTCTTAGTAAAGCATCACAAGAATGGAGAAGAATCCAATGTTCTCATTTTTAACATGAAGGCAGTAGTTGAGCTAATGTACAAGGGGCTAGCAGAATGAGCAAGTGGAGAGAGTGGAGGAGGGAGGGGGATGTGGGTGTCACTGTGTATGGCATACCTTTTGGGGGGTGGGACACAATTATAAAAAGAATTTATGTAACAAATGCAATCAGTATAGCCTAATTCTTTGTACTTTCAATGAACCCCAATCAATTAAAAATAAATAAATAAAATAATAAAAATAAGGAAAAAAATAAACTCTGTCAGATGAATCACAAAAATAAAATAAAATAAAATTGATGTCACTATTGTAAATAGCTTTTATTTTGAATATATCTTTTACAGCACATATTGGTTTATCTTATTTCTATGTTTTATATACCCTGTGACTTATTCCTTGAATTTACATGCATATATGACTTTGCAGACATCCAATTTAATTATTTTTATTTTGTAATAAATTTAAAATCATAAAAACTATTTTGGCCTGTCTTAGAATGATAATTTAAATTATAATGTTGTTTGATACAATTAAATGCAATATTATTTTCTTTTATCTTTAAAGGAATGTTTTAACTTAAAATTCACTTAGGGTTTTAATTTATTTATTTTTAATTTTTATTTCTTTTTTAGCAAGTGCAGTTCACCCAGCTAATCAGTTATCTTCCGCATGTATATTAGTTGGTGTGTCTTTCAGAGTTCACACCACTCGTATTGTTCTAAGAATAATAAATGACTTCTATGAATAATAAGTGCCATTCATTTCACTTGATTTCAGAATATTGTGCCTTTCTCTGTATAGAGTGAGTACAAACAATGATAACACTGTTATTGTTAGCTTAAATGCTCCCCATAGATTTCAATCAGTTGTGAAAATTGTTATGTATGAAGTCATGCTCGATGAACTTTCCCTTTACCTGTCTTTGTGAAGAGTGTTGCAATTGACAGTCGATTTTATAGAAATTGATTTTAATATGTATTACAAATAGAGTACGTTAGTGTTATGATTTAACATGCTATGCAAAATAAGGAACAGATGCATACAGGCATAGAATGGAATTTTTTAAAGTTAAATTGATAAAACAGTATCTTTGTATTTTTTTCAAGTAAATGTTTCACTATTCTCTTAGCACTCTTTCATCATACCATGGGTGCTGCCTTCCAATGTGAATGAATATCACTGCAGACTTTCCCCACTTTATTCTTGGATTAATTTTTCATATAGAAGTAAATTTTCAAACCCTTAATTTTTTAAAGATCATCTCAAGGTTTTCAGACTATGAAATAAAGTATGGAGTATATTGGAAGATAAATATCAAGAGTTAAGTTTGGGTGGGTTAAAACAAGCCTTTGGAGATTTCTAACCTAAGGGACTTATGAACTGGCTGTTGAATTCTGAAAATTATTTAGATGTTTAAGTAATCTTTACAAGTTTCTCTACCAATTGTTAACAAAAATAACTTAGATATGCCCATTTTGCATGATTGCATTAATATCTCAGCATAGACTAGAAGACTCAAAGATCATTAGGTTAATATGTACAGGGAAACCATTGTAACATTCTATATCATCTGTGCTCTTATATTCACTTTCATTGTAACATTTCTTTACACTTTTCATGTTCATTTCATGTACACTTTTCACTGCGACATTCTATATCGTCTGTGCTCTTATGTCACTAAGAAGGGACATGCTGCTGTATAGGACACTAAGGTTTTAGTTTATTTTCCTGTGCAGTAATCATCCTAAGGCAGCCTTTGATATATTTTTTTTCAATGCAAGTAGAACTAACATAGAAATCTCCCTTCTATGTAACACTTGAGAATTGTGGTTTATAAATTACAATTCGAGTTTAGTTCTGAGCATCTGTAACTAAGTTTCAGCAATCCAGGCAGAGTTTAATGGTGCCTATATTATTAAATTGCCAAAGAAAAATTCTGGTTCAGCCATCTATTTCACTTTGCCCATTGCAATTTGGGAGCCAAAGATCTAAGATTTTGTAAGAATGTGTTAGTACTAGAAGCAAATAATATTATCCATGGAACTCTTAATACTTATCTCCAGGGGTTGCCCTGGATGTTCTTTTCTGAGATTCCAAGCTCCTCTAGGTCCTGCTTGCCTGAAGACTAACATTGAAATTTCACATAAGAGTAGGTCACTATAAGAAATAATACAGATAAAGGGTGGAGATTGTATTTGTTATAAGATAAAATGTTCTGCATAGAGGTAGCAATATTGTTTCAGAAAGAGTTCAACTTGAACTAGCTTGTTAGCTATCTTGGTAGGCTAGGCATAATTCTGAACTACATGAGGGACTTGGAGTTATAGTTTCTAAAACTAGAGGCAGAGGAAAGGAGCTTGAAGTATTATATGTGAAGAATGCAGAAATAAAGATTTCATGAAAGGGGGAAGATTCTTGATGGTGCAAATCATGCTACACCTGAATATTAAAAGTGAGGAGATGATAAAATATAGATTCAAATGTGCCATTTTTCATGGTAATGTTTAACACTAGAAAATTTTGTAGAAATAGGGCAGAGATATAATCTATTAGAACTATGATCAAAATGCTTATGTCTCTCCCTAAATTTATATATTGAAACCTAATACATAATGTCATGTTTTTAGGAAGTGAGGCCTTCAGGAGGTGATTATGTCATTAGGGCAGAGTTTTCATGAATGGGATTAATGCCTTTACACAGGAGACCCCAGAGAGCTACCTTGCTCTTTGCCATGTGATGATGCAGTGAGAACATACCTTACTTGAAGCAGGTGGTGGGCCTTGAACAGATACAGAATCTGCCAGGGACTTGATCATTGACTTCTCACCCACCAAATGTGAAAAATAAATTTCTTTTTTTTAAAATTGTTGGGGATTCATTGAGGGTACAAATAATGAGGTTACATTGACTGCTTTTGTTAGATAAAGACCCTCTCATAATTATGTCTTGCCCGCAAAAGGTGTATCACCACCACCCATGACCCCAACCCCCATTGTGTAGTAGGTCATTGATTGTCCTTACCTAAAAATCAAGTACACAGGATTCTTGCTTCTCCATTCTTTTCATACTTTACTATAAAGTATGTGTTCCACTTCCATCCAGGTTAATACAAAAGATGTAAAGCCTCCATCTTTTTTAGTGATTGAGTAGCATTTCATGGCATACATATACCACAGCTTGTTAATTCATTCCTGGGTTGGGGGCATTCAGGCTGTTTCCACATCTTGGTTATTATAAATCCAGCTGCAATAAACAGAAGGGAGCAGTTTTACACTGCTGGTGGGACTGCAGACTAATACAACCTTTTTGGAAGGAAGTATGAAGAAACCTTAAAGAACTCAAGCTAGATCTCCCATTTGATTTTGCAATCCCATTACTGGGCATCTACCCAGAAGAAAAACATTTCTTTTTTTGTGTGTGTGCTACCCAATTGATGGTTTTTGTTATAGTATCCTGAATGGACAACAACAAATGAGTTGTCGAAAGAACAATTAAAGTTTTAAATAAAGAGTTAACCTTTTTCAAGCTAGTAACCCCAGGAGAGTTAAGTGAATATCATTAATGGTGGTTATCTCAAAATGGCAAATAATACCAATTATTTAAAAATTATAGAATAGGGAGGCACCTTTGGCTCAGGAAGTAGGGAGCCAGCCCCATATGCTGGAGGTGGCAGGTTCAAACCCGGCCTCAGCCAAAATAAATAAATAAATAAAAATTATAGAATATTTAAAATTATAGAACAAGAATGTTTTGAGTTGTCAAAATTCTTGCTATTAATTATTCAAATATTTAAGCCAAAAGATACTTTCAGTCTTATTTCTTTTTTTGTATTTAGGGCATTTCTCTCACAGTGTTCTATAACTTTAGAAAAGAAGAAAGTTTGCTTCAGGCAATCAGATGAAGAAGGTAATATATTACTTAACTTAAGCACCTTAATATTATTGTTTTCTTAACACTTTGAAAGTAAGAAGATTCTTTGAATTGTAGATTGGATTTACTTTATATTAAGGACCTTTTAGTGTCTAAATACTATATGAACATTAATTCTATGACAAGTAGTTGCAAATAATTTTAATCTAATGATGCAAAACAATGGCTGGCTATATCTCTTTAATTTTAGATTTTTCCTAAACAAACTTCATCCTTGAAATAGCTCATGAGTTATCAAGGGACCATGAATTTATTCACCAACTTACCAGATAGATGCTGCTAGAGTCAGTATAGACATTTTTAAAGTGATAATTGATTTTGAGCTTAGTTAAGAAGAAACTACTAGTGGGAACTGGTAATTTACAATCTAAACTCTAAAAATCAGAATTTGGGGGTATTTTTAACTTTAGAAATGGAATTCTAGAATTCTACATATCAACTTTTCATCTTTGAAAAGAACAGAGTTTTATGGAGCTAGAAAATGTTCTTCTTAGCAAAGTATCACAAGAATGGAAGAAAAAAGTATCCAACGTACACACTCCTATTATGAAACTAATTTATACCTTTTATATGAAAGCTATAACCTAATAACAGCCTAAGAATACGGGGAGAGGGGAGGGAGAAAGGAAGGGGAGGGAGGGGATTGGAGGGATCATTTCTGAGGAAAACTTTCATTCACGGAAATGCAAGATGGTACAACCACTTTGTTGGCTTTTACAAAACTGAACAGTCTTACCACATGATTGACAATTATATCCCTTATTATTTATCCAATGGAATTGAACACATTTCCATACAAATTACCAGAATACAGATGTTAATAGTAGATTTATTCATAATTGCCAAATGTAGAGGCAACCACAATGTCCTTCAGTATGCAGAAAAGCAAATAAACAATGGGGCATCTAGACAATGAAATCCTATTTGATGCTGAAAAGAAATGAGCTACCTAGCCACCAACGAAAGACAGAAATTTAGTAAGCCGATCTGAAAAGTGTGCATACTGCATGATTCCGACAAAATGGCATTCTGAAAAAGGCAAAACTGAGGAGACAGTAGAAAGAAAAGTGATTCCCAGGGCATAGGGATGGCGGAGATGAGGAGGCAGAGCACAGAGGATTTTCAGGGCAATAAAATTATTCTGTATGACACTAAAATGAAGGATACATGTCATTAGCTGTTTGTCCAAAATCTACAGAGTGTACAACACCACCGGGAATCCTAATGTAAACTCTTGGCTCTTGATGGCAATGATGTGTCAAAGTGGGTTCGATTATTGTAACAAATGCATCACTGTGGTTCAGGCTGTTGATAAGACAGGAAGTTATGCCCGCTCTGGGAGTGGAAGTATATAAAAACTCTCTGTTACTTACACCATATTTTCTGTGAACCAAAAACTGGTCTAAAAAAATAAAGTCCAAAAAAGATGAATAATTTGAATGTTGATAAAAATTTTGAAACATATGAAATTAAAACAATGGGCAAGGCTCTACGACTAATGCCCAGTGATGCATACTTAGAGAAATGTAAAAATAAAGAAACGCTACAATACTATAAAAGTTAGTGGCTCTTACCTTTGGTGGGTAGCAGTGGTCTATTATTAGGAGGGGGCACATGGAAAATTTCTGAAATGGGTGACAAAATTCTATAAACCTTCCCAGGATAGGTCCTAGGCAGGGGTTACAAGAGTGTATTTCTTAGAAGATTTCAGTTGGATCCATAACAACAAAAACAAAAGCCAATCCTGCTCTTTCTAAAGAACTGATTGAGAGATGAAGAGATGAGGAGGATGGAGAGATAGTGATCAAAATATTACCTTTATTACTGGTAGTGGATTGGGAAAAATGACTTTGTTTGTTGACCAAGTGAGTTTATTAACACTGCGTTTTAAATTGGTATTGGTATCCATCCCTGAGTATTACCCTGCAGGGGTATAGTTTACTCCTATGAGCTTATGACATGAAAGAATTACATATCTGTGTGTGAGTGTGTGTGCATTCAAGAGACCAGTTTGCCTTGTAAAGAGAAGATGGATTGATTGGATTGAACCTGTCTTTTTTGAAACTGACCAGTTTCATGGAGGGTCTTGCAAAGGGCTAGGGAAACAGGACAGGTGATTTATTCCAGCAGACCTTCCCCATTATGTAAACAGGGTCCCCAGAGAAGGGATATTCTGTGGAAGAGGGTAGTATCCTAAGTACGTATAAACTGCGGCTTATTTCATCGTCTTGCTGTCCCTTTTGTTAGCAGACATTTAGATTTCTTCTAGTTTTTCACCAGAATGAATAACATTTTAGTCATGTTCATCTGCATGTAATCTTTGTGTACATCTCTGGTAGATTTGCTGCTTTATAGAGAAAATAAAAGAAATCATTAGTTTTAGAAACCACTGTCAATAACATAGAACAGTGCGCTGTTTTAAATTTAAGATCCCGTGCTGTGAAACTCTACTTTTCAGATTCAGTCTTGTCTAGCAAGGAGTTCTGTATAAAACAATTTCAAGCAACACATTATGGAAAGTAAAGCAGCCTGAGTATTTGATAGAGATTTTATTTTTCTCACCTAGCATCTAGTGAGGAGTAGATTAAACAGTCAGTGCACACGCTGAAGTGCAGACAGGGATTAGGCTTCTCTGTTACCACAGTCCTCTGAGTTCCTCCAGCCTCCCGGATCATCCTCCAGTTGAGTAAAGCTCTCTAGCTGATGAGCTTTCAACAACAGCACCTCATCCTCTGATCAGTTTTTATTACCTTTTGTATTCTGGCAACACGTAGTGTCACCGAACATACAGCAGCACACTTTTCTTTTTTCTTTCTGAATCTCTGTTGATGAAAGATAAATGAGTATCAAAAAAGATGTCTTCCTTTTCTATCTGCTTATCCAGTCATCTAACAGTCCTGACAGAAAGGATATTGAGGTGATCTATAATACATAAAACGCTGGACATAAATGACCATGACTTTTAGAGTGCCAATTTCCCCATTGACAGTTCGGTGATGATGTCTGTCAACAACTGAGTGAAATTTGGCTGTTTTATGTTCATTCGTAAATACAAAGCTTAATACTCTATGCTTTTTCAGCTTAAAATGTCTTCATACAGTAAACATTTCCAGACTCTGAAACATTTGCCAAAATGATTATAATAGTATAATAGCGTTTATAAAAGAATGGCATTGTGCCCATTAGTGGAATTAAAATAGAATGGCTAACATTGGATGTTGCTCTGAAGAGAGCTGTAACTAAAAGACATTATTGAGGGTAGGGCTCAGGCATGAAACCATGAAAAATAAATAATAATTAAACAACAAGACAGGAGACAGAGTTAAATATAGTGTTTGTAAGAGTGTGTATATATATACACACACATATATATGTATATGTATATTTATTAAATAACTCATTAGAAGAAAAAAGTATTAAAAAAACACAGAAATCTAAAAAGAAAGTATCAGTAAACTTAGTTAAATGAAAGTGTAGACATAGTGGACTAGGAGAAATATTTGCTATACACGAAATATATACCTCTACTTAAAAATTAATTTTTAAGGGCGGTTCCTGTAGCTCAATGGGTAGAGCGCTGGCCACATACATCAAGGCTGGTGGGTTCAAACCAGCTCAGGCCAGCTAAAATCAACTATGACAATAGCAACAAAAAAATAGCCAGGCATCGTGGCAGGCACCTGTAGTCCCAGCAACTTGGGAGGCTGAGGAAGGAAAATCATGTAAGCCCAGCAGTCTGAGGTTGCTGTGAGCTGTGACACAACAGCATTCTACCCAGGGTGACATAGTGAGACTCTGTCTCAAAAAAAAAAAAAAATTTTTTTTTAAAAAGATGATTAACGTGAAATCAAAGGTCTTAAAGAATGTAAACAGGACACAAAAATATACATACGAATTCAACCACACTAGTAATTAGGGATGCAAAGTGAAATAAAAATCATCTATAACCATCGAGAAATTTTAAACGCCTGAAAATCTACAGCAGGTTGGAAGGTCTAGTGCACTATACTGCTGATTGGATTCTGAACAACCTAACGCTATTTTGAGGGCAATCCAATGCAAATATTTATAAATAAAATTTCATTTCTATTTTCATTGATCAATCTCACCTCTTAGAAATCATGTTAATAGGAGGAAACCATCATAATATAAGCATTTATATATAAAAACATGTATAATAGCATTAAAATATGTATAAATTTTTGAGTGATTATGTAAACCCATAATACTAAAAGGTGAGATGGATTGTGGGTACTCTATGGATGAATGTCATTGATAGACTGTTAAGTGAAAAAGAAAAGAACATTCTAGAGTATTATGAATGTTTTCACCTTCTCCCCCACCCCACAAAAGAAGGAAAGAAGAAAACCATGTGAATATTTTTATGTGAGTTATGTGAACATATTGTTAGGTGCAAAAAAATTCAAAACAAGCATAAATTTATCAATTTAGACAAATGAGTTTGAAGAAAACATATAGTATTTTTTTCTTTTTACTACTCAGTATTGTTATATAGAGTATGTCTTTCTTTCTTTTTTTTTTTTTTATTTAAGAGATAGAATCTCACTTTGTTGCCCTCAGTAGAGTGCTATGGCGTCACAGCTCACAGCAACTTCTAGCTCTTGGGCTTAGGGAATTGTCTTGCCTCAGCCTCCCAAGCAGCTGGGACAACAGGCGTCTGCCACAATGTCCAGCTATTTTTTTCTGTTGTTGTTGTTGCAGTTTGGCTGGGGCTGGGCTTGAACCCACCACCCTTGGTACATGGGACCATGCCCTACTCATTGAGCCACAGGTGCCACCCTGGAGTATGTCTTTCTTTGTAATTAAATTTCATTTTAATTTACAAAAGCTTCCTGACATAATTTAAGTTATACATACTTGTAGAAGATATTAATTACAAAATTCATTCTACTAAATAATTATTATTATACAGATTATTATTAAGAACTGGAAACATTTTTAGTTCACAAAAGTTAGATAAGATAGTAGGATTACGAAGATAATAAAAACTGACAAATGAAAACATTTATATAGAGTCAAAGACATTTTACAATAAAACACTATAATATTTATGATACTCCATTTGAAAAAGCTACAAGTATTTTAGAAAAACTGTTAGAAATGCAATAATTTATTGACATGAAAATGGCAGATTCTATTGATTTGAAAGAATAGTCCATAGCAAGAAAAATTATATAAAAATATGGAAAAATTAGTTAATTTTTTTAGTTGGTTAAAAAAGAAAGTCTTTCCCTTTTAAGTGTCTGAATTCATATTGAGTGCTCATGCAAGAAAATATTAAGGAAACTCCAATAAAAAACCAAGAGGTCACAGATTACCTTCTCCAACACAAAGTCTCCATGATAAAAGTTAATTATAAGTGTTTGGGTAACGATAATAGCAGTAGTAAAAATTCAAACACTTGAAACTTTATAGTACATCAAAATTGAAATAGTAAAATATTTAAAAATCAATACAAAATGAAAATATATATCACAACTCAAAGGAGGAATCTAAGGTTGTAGACAAGTGCTAATCTGTATCTCATTTTGTATTCTATTTTAAAATCATATTTATTTTAGAACAAACTAATGAAACTAAATACATGAAACAAACAGACAAATTAAGATACTGGTAGATACCAGCTTCTCTTACCAGTAAGCCTTGGATTTGAATGTTATCTCTGATACTACCTGGACAAATTATTGAATTTCACTGAGTCTCAGTTCCTTCAGATACGTGATTTATTAGCATTTATCAACTCTTAACTTCAATTTTCTGTAAATGAAGGTAATAATACTCACCTCATTTATTTTTATAAGTATTCCGTTTATGATCTTTAGCCATGTAGTCTCAGTAAATGTCAGTTATTTTTCTATTAACTTCATAAATAATGGAACTATCATAATACAAGATTCTTTTTTTTCAAATTATACCTTTGCTATCCCTGTCTATAAAAACATGGGCCTTGTACACAATATCTGCGTCCACAATGGACCACCTGCCTGTCCTCAAGCACAACAGCTGGTGATTAGGACCTGGAAGGGGGCTGCAGGTCAGAGCACTGCAGTCTCTTTTCTATGTGAGTTAAATTACTCAGCTATAATGTTTTAATTATAACCCAATTGACATAAATCGTTCGAGTAAGGAAATGTACTAAAGAACTTCCTACATGCAGTAGCATTCTGCGCACAGCAGCCATTCGTTTATGTGTTGTAGGACAAAGAGATTCCTAGCATCCTCATTCCACTTGAATCCCTCTTCTATTGGAGAATTATCCACAGAAGAAAAAAAGCATAATTCCCTGAAGCAAAATCTGGATATACATAAAGACTTGTTTTGAATATGGTGAGAGCTCATGGAACACTAACACTGTTTGAACTAAGAGATTCTTTTAAATGAAGAACATGGGAGGTGAGGCAAGGAATGGAAAGCTATTTAAAGTTGGGAAGAAATGAGGAAACTACAGCCCTAAAACTAGCAAGACAGCATAAATTTTCTAATGAAAGGTGAGAAAGCTTTGTTTGCTTAGGAGATAAATCAGATGACAATGTCCTTATTTTACAAGGACAACTGAAAGAATTATAGCAAGCCCTTTTCACACACACAAAAAGGAGCTATCATCATGTAAAAACAACTATAAAAATTGAAAACAGGAAGTTCATGAATAATAAGCTGAGGTATTTTCTTAAGTTCACAAATGGGTTTGTTTATTCACTCATTAAAGCAATAAGTAGTTTCTGCCTTCCTTAAGCAAAGTGGAAGGTTTGATGTGGTTGGGGATTTGGGTAAGTAACCCGAATTATAATAGCCTGACATGCTATTTTGGACTATGAATGGGAACGTCACATAGAGAAGTCCCAAAGATTCTTTGGTCAGAGAAAGATGAAATACAGCAGAATCACGCGCTGCTCTCTCAAGACGCATATAATTTGTTTAAAAGTCTTAATGCAGACACACAAAGCCACATTTAAAAAGAAGGCAATACATAATGCATGATTATGCTATGATTCTTAAGTGGTATGGAAATTTAGGGAAGGAACACACCAATCAACCCAGAATCTCTGAGAAGAATGTCATAGGTATATTTTAAAGTAATTTCACTACTTTACATAAAGGAAAAACGCAGATGATGAGTGGGGGTGGCCCAAAATGACAAAGGTAAATGCTTTAAAAGTAGTTGATCTTTTCTGAAGTAGTTTACTTTAATGGGTTTAATGGTTCTGAAAATGAAATTCAAGCCTTAAAATGCTTCTTCCCAAACCACCGGAAACATCCTTTCATTCTGGAATGGACCCAGGTGAAGATAACACAGCAAAATGTCTTAGATGGACCCAATAAATCAAGCTAATTTCCAGAGAGAAAATAGCTAGTTCTATTAAATACCATGTAATTTTAACCTTGCTTGTTAGAAGGACAAAGGCAGAGAACCATATGGAGTGTGGAAGGAAAAGAGAGCACATTAAAAAAAGAACAAAAAGTGGGTGATTCTGTTTCTATGTCTAAGACAGAAAATAAAGCCACATGCAAAGTTTCAAGATCCAAGACCGTCTGATTTTTATCTTAAGCAATTGGTCATCTTTCTGAAACTCGTTCTGTTATTATTGTCTGTTGCAGTAATTTAATAAAAAAGTGAGAACACAATTGTGATTTCTCCGAAAGATATTAAATTGATTCCACGTGGTACCATGTGTCAAATAAAATTAAACTGCATACTATGAAGACACATTAAAAACTATACTTTAAAAAATCTCAGTTTTAAGCAAGTCTCTTGTATAAAGAGTTTTCTTCAGGTTAGATTCCTTCTTCTCCTGGCATGCAAGTTCTTTGCAAATTTGGTTACGACTAAATCCCTTTCCTAAGGTTGCCAAATAAAAAATACAGGCATTTAGGTGAACTCTAATAAAAGATAAATGACAAATAATCTTTTAGTATTATTCATCATTTATCATAAAATCAAATTGGACAGTTGCATCCAGAAGCCATACAGTTAACGCAAAATTGTATCAAATTCTTACTCCATGAAAAGTAATCATTAAACAGTGTCATGGGAAAACAAGGTTTGAATGAAAGATGGTCTTCGTTCGGACTGCTTTGACTCAATTCTTGAGGCAGGAATAAACAAGGTAGGCGATTTGGAGATGATAGGTGATCCTAGGAATGAAGCATGAGTTGGAGAATCAGGGAAAGGGAAAAAGAAAGCAGTGTGGCATGAGCAAGAGTGGCTAGGATGTGACGTGACAGAGAAGTGGCTAGGATGTGACGTGACACTAGGGGAAACTGAAGCTTCAAATAGGTGAGGCTTTCTAGAGTCAGCATAGAACACATAGACGACCTCAAAGACGTCTCAGCAAAGTTATGGAATATCCTTCTCTGGTTCAGGTTAGCTATGAGGGATAGTAATTCCAAAGAACTTTCAGTTAGCAGAGAAAAATACTTGGGGGATTAGAATTTCAAAGATAGTAAGGCTTTACTGTAGAGGGTAATGACTTCAGATCTCATTCCCAGAAATGTGGAGCCTAAGATTGGTAGTCCTGCTACTCTACTTGAATCATCAGCTCTAAGTCCCTGGAACACTTTCATCACAGCAATTAATCATCAGAATTCCTCATTATTACCTAACTTGGCTTCATCTACTCCTATCATTTAGATGTTACCAAATTTAATTTACATGGATCCTCCAAAACTATTTGAATATTATTTCATCTCTTCAACCAAGGAGACCAACAGATACTTTGTCTTCCCTGCTCTTTTGCTCACGTCACTTTTTCTTGCCTAAAGCATTTTTTCTCTTTTTTACTTGAATTTTCATCAAATCCCATCCGTTCCACAGACTACATCACAGAACTTACAGTTGGCACTGTAAAACAGGAAGAGAAGATGTATCCATTAGCATTTGTTCTGCTTGGGTTGCACAGATTCGAGAATCTAGGGGGAATCGGAAAGTTTCACGACTAAAGCTGAGTTGGAAACTCAAAAGAGACAAATGTATAACAAGACAGGAAGGGCCATTTCGCTTTGAGGTTGTTTAGATGGATTTCTGACATGGACCTTCCTGTTCTCTGTGTATATGTCATGTGTTCGTGTCGAGTGTAAAAAACTTCCATAAACTCAGTGACTTCAAACATCAGAAATGAAATGAAATCTCTCACAGTTCTGGAAGCCGAGGTCCAAAATCAGTTTCAGTGGGTGAAAATCAAGGTACAGCCTCATCACACTCCCACAGGAGACCAAGGGTTTCTTGCTCGTTCCTTCTTGGCGTTCTTTGATCAGAGGCCTCGTCACTTTTCTGTCTGCTTCCAGGGTTACATGGCTCCTTCCCTTTCATGTATAAATTTATCTCTCTGATGTTTGATAAGAATTGCCATGACTGCATTTAGGGACTATAATTCAGACACTTTCCTCCCGCCATCCTTAACATAACCACCTCTGTAATAATTCTTTTCTTCATACAGGTACTGTTGACTCATTCACTGTTTCAGGGGTTAGAAATTGGCATCTTTGAGGGGCCAATGTTCAGCCGACTACAATTATTGGGCTTATTGATCCTGTGCTCTTCCTCTTACACAGTTTTATTTCTGCTGCTTAAACCACCAGCCTACATTTCATAATTTGTTTTTGAAATATTTGCCTACTGCAATAGGCAAAATAAATTTGTCCCCTGAAATGCCTCTTCAGAGAAGAACTGGGGTCTCATCTCTGTCTCTCCAGTGTGTATTATACTCGGGCAAAAGGAGAGACTCAGTTATTGCTGAATTAATGTGTTATTATGTTAAATGGTAGTGATCGTTGCCACTTTCTTTCTTTCTCACTGTACTCTGATTGCTTCTGGGACTTTAAAAATAGCAATACAGCATTTTACTTTCCTTAAAACAAAAATAATATTGCAATTTGAATTATTTCCTTCAGCTAGTTGTACATGTTAGTTTTAATTTCCCCATTACGTGCTGTACAACATAGTGGCTCGTCAGGTGTAGAGCCTAATATACATAGGCTCACATAAGAAGAGTGTTATTTTTTTTTTGCCGTGTTCTGTAAATGCTTATGTATCCTATCATCTATATTCTGTTTTGCATGTCTCTATAATTGGAGGCACTCTTTCAGTCTTGAGGCAAGTTAAAAGGATTGAAGCAAGTTATTATGTCTTCCTTTATTTCAGTTTCTTTCTGTTTTAAATTGCTAAATAATATCCCACAGATACTTGAGGGAGTCAAACAAATTGCATCCTGTTAACCAAAACTTTTACAAATAGACTTACTGCTACTATCACCTCTATGAGTATTAATAATATTGGGGTCTATCCCTTTGTCTGCAGAATATGTTTTCATGTTTTAGTACTTTATGTACCTTAAGTATAACCAGGGGGACCATGCCAAATCATTCTATTTAATTTTATTATCCTAGTTTATTAAGACAACTGCTTAAACATATGTATTCTCAGAGATTTCTTTAACAAAAAAAAATCTGAGTTCTATCTGTAATGATAAGAAATAGCCACAAATTACTCTCTACCACACCTACAGTGCATCTTACAAGGGTGCATGTGAAATTTATAAGGTGTAGAATATAAATGTCTTAGCACAGTAACTAAGAAAATGCCATGAAGGCTATGTTGACCAGTTTGATGAAAATATTTCAAACCAGCACACTATACCCCATGATTGCATTAATGTACACAGCTATGATTTAATAAAAAAAGAAATAGCCACAAATATAATTTTTTCTTACATTTTATTCCTTCATAGAGTAGAAAATAGGAAATATTATTATTTTTTTAATTTTTTTAATTGAATGTTAACTATGTACATTAATGCACTTCTGGGGTACAGTGTGGGGTTTTCACATGCATTCTGAAATACTTCCATCAAACTGGTCAACACAGCCTTCATGTCATTTTCTCAGTTATTGCTTAACAACGTTCACATTCTACTCTTAGAAAGATTCACCTGTACCCCTATAAGACAAACCTCAGAAGTGATCCCTCCAAACCCCCTCCCTCCTCCCATTCCCCCCTCCCAGTTTTGTTTTTTTTTTAAGAGACAGAGTCTCAGCTCGGCGCCTGTGGCTCAAGTGCCTAAGGTGCCAGTCACATACACCTAAGGTGGCAGGTTCGAATCCAGCTTGGGCCCACCAAACAATGATGGCTGCAACCAAAAAACAGCCAGGCGTTGTGGTGGGCGCCTGTGGTCCCAGCTACTTGGGAGGCAGAGGCAAGAGACTCGTTTGAGCCTAGGAGTTAGAGGTTGCTGTGAGCTGTGATGCCATGGCACTCTACCCAGGGGGACAGCTTGAGGCTTTGTCTCAAAAAAAAAAAAGAGACAGTCTCACTTTGTCACCCTCGGTAGAGTGATATGGCATCACAGCTCACAGCAACCTCAAGCTCTTGGGCTTAGGTGATTCTCTTGCCTCAGCCTCCTAAGTAGCTGGGACCACAGGTGCCCGCCACAACGCCTGGCTATTTTTTTGTTGCAGTTTGGCTGGGGTCGGGTTTGAACCCGCCATGTTCAGTATATGGGCCCGGCACCTTACTCAGTGAGCCACAGGCGCCACCCAGGATTACAGTTTTAGTTGTTCTTGTACACATCAAAGGTTTTTTCTGTTGTGAGTGGAAAGCTTGAACATATGATGCAGCTTTTCATACTATATTAATTTCTTACTGGTGTTATAACAAATTACCACAAACTTACCAGCTTAAAACAAGAAATTTATTATGTTACAGTTCTGGGAGTCTAAAATGTGTCAGAAGAGCAGCATTCCTGCTAGAGCCATTTCAAGATTCCTTGACATTTTCAGCTTCTAAAAACTTCCCTTGGGTGTGGTCCTCTTTCATCTCAAAGCCAGCAATTGTAATCACTCCAAACTCTACTTCAGTTATGACATCTTCTCTGACTCTGACCCTCCTGCACCTCTCTTATAAGAATCCTTGGCTCGGTGCCTATAGTTCAACCGGCTAAGGCACCAGCCACGTACACCTAAGGTGGCGGGTTCGAATCCCCAGCCCGGACCCGCCAAACAATAATGACGGCTGCAACCAAAAAATGGCCGGGCGTTGTGGCAGGCGCCTGTAGTCCCAGCTACTTGGGAGGCAGAGGCAAGAGACTCGCTTGAGCCCAGGAGTTGGAGGTTGCTGTGAGCTGTAATGCCACGGCACTCTACCCAGGGGGACAGCTTGAGGCTCTGCCTCAAAAAAAAAAAAAAGAATCCTTGGCTCCGCGCCTGTGGCTCAAGTGACTAAGGCACCAGCCACATACACCTAAGGTGGTGGGTTTGAATCCAGCCCAGGCCCGCCAAAACAACAATGATGGCTGCAACCAAAAAATAGCCAGGCATTGTGGCGGGCACCTGTGGTCCCAGCTACTTGGGAGGCTGAGGCAGGAGACTCGCTTGAGCCCAGGAGTTGGAG